>OLKM01001714.1:107872-111360 GCA_900291075.1 Melanogrammus aeglefinus
GAGGCGAGAGAGAGAAGGAGAGAGAGAGAGCGAGAGAGTGAGAGAGAGAGAGAGAGAGCGAGGAGAGAGAGAGAGAGTGAGAGAGAAGAGAGAGAGAGAGAGAGAGAGAGAGAGAGAGAGAGAGAGAGAGAGAGAGAGAGAGAGAGAGAGAGAGAGAGAGAGAGAGAGAGAGAGAGAGAGAGAGAGAGAGAGAGAGAGAGAGAGAGAGAGAGAGAGAGAGAGAGAGAGAGAGAGAGAGAGAGAGAGGCAGCCCAGCCGGCGGACCTACCTGCGGACACCCAGGTGAGCCGGTACCCGGTGGCCCCCTTCACCGCCGTCCAACGGGCCTGCAGCGTGTCCGTCGTGGCGTTCTGAACCAGCAGCTGCTCCACGGAAACCAGTTTCACTGCAAACACACGTTGTTCATAACATCAATGAGCTGTACAGCATCATGTTGAATAAGTACACCACGCAGTCATTAGCCTCAAGTCACTCTAAACTTTAGAGTGACGGTAGCCTCAGGTAGCTAAAGAAACAAGACCACTTACAATGTCGTCTGAAGGACAGCACACGTGCACTGTGATCGGTGTTGAGTGCTATTTTAGCCAGCAGGACACAACATGTTGATTTATTTATTGTACGTCAGTGATTTATTCAGGCTCATTGCCCGTAGGCCTACGTACAGACAGTTTCAGAGCATTGAGTCTATTACTAACTTACCTGTTACTGCATTGGAAGAATATCTTGTCGTGGTCGGGCATGTAAAAATTTACGTTATCAATCTATCGGATTCTGTGTGGAACTAGACTTTGTGTATGATGTTGAACATATTTGCCAGTCATACAAAATATTTAGTGTAAAACAAAAAACTATAAAGCCATATTCAACGTCCGAATGTGTAGGCCTGTATTTTTATTACTTTAGGCTATTCTCAGCGTCAAGCACAATGTACAGCCATTTGCTGTTTCGTTACCTATACATCACCGCCCTCGTGTGGTAAAACTATAGTATTACATCTGGACACGTTTTCTCTGAAGAATGGATGCTCCACTCTCGAGTCTCGACATGACGCCGCAGCGGTCTTATCATGTTTAATTGGTTTCCTTTCATTTAAAGGGGTTCAATCTTTGGATTTTTTCAATACATCCCCCCGTAGACATTTTTTTTCATTGAATTCATTCTATATTAAGATTCAGGCTCTAAGCCAAACATTAACAGTCTATCTGAGGAGATGTTTTCTGCTGACCAAACATCAGGGACCAAACGGTTGGCGGAGCTTACGCGTTTGGCCCACTATGGAGACTGGTTCGCTGGGGCCCTCGGGGTACACAGCATAAATAGTGACGGTGTACTTTTTATCTTCTTCCAAGCTGTCAATCACATGGGTGGAGGCATCGCCCGGGAGAAGGCTCTCATAGGTTAGGCCCGGTCGGTTGGCTGGAACCCACACACACACACACACACACACACACACACACACACACACACACACACACACACACACACACACACACACACACACACACACACACACACACACACACACACACACACACACACACACACCAGGAGGAACAATGCGTTAACGAGGGCAATTGTACTCTGAGTATTTATACAGTGTGTGTGCAGGTGTGTTTGTGTGTGTGCATGTGCGTTTGTGTGTGTGTGTGTGGTGCGTGCGTGCGTGCGTGCGTGCGTGCGTGCGTGCGTGCGTGCGTGTGTGTGTGCATGTGTGTTTATGTCAAGATATTAATGAGAGGCAAAAAGAACACTTTAAAGATGTGCGTTTGGTTCCCATGAGGTATGCAGGAAGACTTTAAACACATCAAACATCCAACAATTCAAACTGTTTCTCTTTGCTTGGTATATTTTTGTTGAAAAACTACCAAGATTGTGGGCTTGAACTTTAAGCATTTTGAGGAACTTCAGATCACATAACCGAAACGGTCGTATGAACCGACGTAGCATCTGTCGCAGTGCTGATTGATCTGCTGTGTCTTCCAGAAGCATCTTGCTATTTCCCCGGTCTCTCTCTCTGTGGGGGTCTCTCTCGCTCTCTATGGGGGTCTCTCTCTCTCTCTCTCTCTCTCTCTCTCTCTCTCTCTCTCTCTCTCTCTCTCTCTCTCTCTCCTCTCTCTCTCTCTCTGTGTGGGTCTCTCTCTCTCTCTCTCTCTCTCTCTCTCTCTCTCTCTCTCTCTCTCTCTCTCTCTCTCTCTCTCTCTCTCTCTCTCTCTCTCTCTCTCTCTCTCTCTCTCTCTCTCTCTCTCTCTCTCTCTCTCTCTCTCTCTCTCTCTCTCTCTCTCTCTCTATGGGGGTCGTTCTCTGACGCTGACTCCGATGACGAGACGAGAGGAACGTGAGGAAGATGAGGAAGGGTGAGGAACATACTCCTGGGGATGAAGATCTTGAAGCCGCTGAGCTTCCCCAGAGGGGGCGTCCAGGCGGTTCGCAGGGAGAACAGCCCCTCATCGGTCACACGGAAGTTCAACACCTGGGGGAGAGCAGCTGGGGAGCACAGGCTGCAGGTTACATGAGCAGCTGGGGAGCACAGGCTGCAGGTTACCATGGAGACCTGCATGGGGAGCTACGTCTTTTACCTTCCAATCCAAATGATGTCAGCACACACACACACACACACACACACACACACACACACACACACACACACACACACACACACACACACACACACACACACAATATGTGCATTCACAGATGAAAATTGCCTTACCTTGCTTATTAAAGATGTGGTTTCTTTAAAAATGTGTTTATTTAGCACATTAACATATGTGCTTACTACAGTTGGACTATTGTATGCAAGTGTATTTTGAATAAAAGCGCATATGCATAGAATTGTTCGTGTTTGTGCGTGTGCGCGTGTGCGTGTGCGTGAGCCCTTACGTGTCTGTACAGTGACCTCGGCGCTGTCTCCGGGCAGGTTTGGGTAGACAGCGTACAAGGTCAGGGCGTATTCCTTCTTAGGAAGCAGCTCGGTCACCATCACCGTAGTAACGTCGCCCTTCAGGTCGATCTGCAGGCATCCCATAATTAGTACAGCACAGACAGTGAGCAAAAGGGGACACTCACCCACCACCCACCCACCCAGTGGGCCTGTCCCTCACCTGTCTCTGCTGGGAGGGGTCCTGCAGGCCGTTGGGGCCGACGGGGGTGACCAGCAGGCGGTAGCCGGTCACGTCCCCGGTGGCAGAGCTCCACGTCAGCCGCAGAGAGCTGTAGGCCAGCTCACTGACATGGAGGTCTCTGGGTCCCACCACCCGCTGCTCCTCTGGGGTGGAAGGGGGGGAAAGAGGGGGGAGAGAGAGAGGGGGGAGAGAGGAGAGAGAGAGGGAGTAAAATATGTGGTTTGATGAGGGATGAATGAAATCATAGAAATGGGTGAAAAAGTGGCAGAGAGATAGGGAGTCAGAGAGACAGAGGTTGAGTAAGAGAGGTTAAGGGAAAAAGGAAAAAGAGAAGAGAGAGAGAGAGAGAGAGAGAGAGAGAGAGAG
>OLKM01001715.1:0-32500 GCA_900291075.1 Melanogrammus aeglefinus
CTGCTCTCTCTCTCTCTCTCCTCTCTCTCTCTCTCTCTTCTCTCTCTCTCTCTCCTGCCTCAGTCCTCTCTCTCTCTCCTCTCTCTCTCTTCTCGTTCTCTAATCTCTCTCGCTCTCTCTGCTCTCTCTCTTCTCTTCTCTCTCCTTCTCTCTCTCTCTCTCTCTCTCTTCTCTCTCTCTCTCTCTCTCTCTCTCTCTCTCTTTCTCTCTTTCTCTCCTTCTCTCCTTCTCTCCTTCTCTCTTTCTCTTTCTCTTTCTCTTTCTCTTTCTCTTTCTCTTTCTCTTTCTCTCTCTCTCTCTCTCTCTCTCTCTCTCTCTCTCTCTCTCTCCAGGTTCACAGTGGGGGACGTGTCTGATGCGGAGGCCGAGGCGTGCCTGGAGGCGGGGGGGAAGGAGGTGGAGTTTCAGGGAACCGAGGAGACCCACCCCGCCTTCGCCCACAACACGGAGATCATACCTTGGTAACGCACACATACACACAACATTTAAAAAACACACATAACATTTACACTTACACGCACAACATTTACCCTTACACTAACACACAACATTTACACACACTCATTTACAGTTACACACACACAGCACACACACACACACACACACACACACACACACACACACACAACACCACACACACACACACACACACACACCACACACACACACACACACACAACATTTAACCACACACACACCACACACACACACACACACACACACACACACACACACACACTAACATGCATACCCACGCCTCCTGCAGGTACGTGCTGTCCCTGCAGCCCGACACACATCAGTTCCTGCTGCAGGGCGCTACGGTGATCCACTACGACCAGGACAGCCACCTCAGCGCCCGCTGCCTCCTCACACTGCAGCCCGACAACACCACACTCACCTGGGGTAAGAGCCAGAGGGAAGGCCCCCTGAGAACCACACCGCACAGGCACTTTATTATGACCATATTAAGTCCACACTCAAGTTCTGATTGTGTGTTTCCTTAATTATCCCATTCTACACGTTTGATAATTGACTCGTAAACCCATTGTAAACATGTTACTCCAACCTCTGACTGTTGTTTACCTCCATGGCAGGGAAGCCTCATTGCGGAGGACCCCCAGCGACGGAGCCTCCAGTTGGGCTCGGCCAAACCGTGTATTCTGGTCTGGCCGAAGGCCTGCTGGATCTAGGGGTGGTCAAGGTACCCCTGGGACAAGACTTTAGTTGTTTAGTAGTAGAACATGTACATGATTACATAATTATAGATATATGTGTCATTTCTTTATCGAGTTGTTCACTTTTAAAAACGTTGTTAATGCGTACCGCGAGTAAGGAGCTTGTGTTGTGAAATTGCCAGGCGGTGTTTCTGGGTCACCACGGGGCAGACGTCCACGCCGTGTGTCTTCAAAACAAACTGAGCCAAATGACGGCTGAAGACAACGCCCTGACGCTCCTCTACGGCCTCGGCACCACCGACAACAAGTAGGCCCCTCTAAACGAGGCTTTAATAGCGCTCGAAGCAGCTCTATGCATGAACTCTACTTTTCTACTGCATTATTCATTTTATAATACACTATCATAAGATGTTGGTCATCATCTTCACTGCCGTTGAAATGACAAAAAGCGCATCGGTAACATAATCTTAACCTACTGTGACTCCGCCTCTGATAGGCTGCTTCACTTTGTGGCACCCAATCACACGGCCCAGGCGCTTTACAAGGGCCTATCAGAGCTGGTGAACGCCACCAGGAAACTGAAGAAGTTCCCCGACCAAAGACTGCAGTGGCTGAGGAGACAGTATGTCAGCTTGTATCAGGTAGGTTAAGGATGCTTTTGTTAAATATTATGAGTGATATCTGGCGTGATGTTTGGGGTGATATAAGGGGAGATGTTTGTGTGATATTTGTGATGATTTGTTGGCTGATACTGGGATAGTTTGTGTAATGTTTGGTGTGCTATTTGGGCTGATATTTAGGCTGGTATTGGGATGGTTTTTGGTGTAATATTGGTATGCTACTTGTTGTGATATCTGGAGGGCATTCGGGATGACATTTGACAGAATATCTGGCTGACACGTGACCGTACAGTTGACGTGACATAAACGTGTTATGTGCCGTACGTCGTGTCAGGAGGACGGGAGGTACGAGGGCCCCTCGCTGGCCCAGGCCATCGAGCTGTTCGGGGGGCGGCGCTGGAACATGGGCGCCGGCGGGGCGGAGAAGGCGGGCGGCCAGAAGAACAACACGCTGGGAAACGATAAGACCAAGAAGAAGAAGAAAGCCCTCATCAGGGTCAGCAAAAAATGATTTGCGCTTTTATTTTGAAGGATAAGTCCCTTTCTATTTAGCATTGTCATTTATGTCCTTTAGCAGACATTTGAATCGTCTTAGGGTGTTTTGGGATGAATGTCACTAAGGAGCAGATATTAGTTGGGCGTAGTTCAGCGTAGTTTAGCCTAAGGAAATCTTATATTTCCAGTGTGTCATTTTAATGTTCCAACGGTTAAATAACACCCACCCAGCCATCCCATCCTACCATTCCGCAGTTAACCTCCTCTGCTGGTCAATGGTCAATTAAGATCACATTAATTACATCATGGTTTCTTATTACACTTGTCTTCCTCCTGCTGATGGTCTGTGTCAGACTGCAAGCTGTATAAACCAAATCACTTCCCAAAAACTGCTGTGATGCTTGGCTCGTTACTGAAGTCGTTGACCGCTTGTTCACAGGGAGACAGCGGGGATGTTACGGACGATGAGATGGTTTCCCGAAAGACCCGGAGCTGTAAGGAAGCACTGGGCCGGAACGGAATGGAGTTCAACGACAGCATGGACCAGGACGAGTCGGGTAGGAACTCCTCAGGGCTTTTTTTGACGTGTACATGGAAGGGTGGGAGGGACCAATAAAGTCACATGTAATGCTCAACTAACTAAATAAATTAAATAATACATATATATATATATATTACTGTATTTTCTAGACATCACGTAGCTAGTGCAATGCTCGTTCAAACGTAGCCTTTGATATTGCAGCTCGCAGCTTTTTCGAGCGCCTCTCACCCCAATAACACTGCACTTCCCCGGGTCCTCAGCGGTAGACCTGCCCGTGCAGTGCCCGCTCCGTGCCTGTTGTCAGAACGGACCGATTGTCAAAGCTTTCTCTAGAACTGCTAATTTGAACTACTTCTCCCTTCGATTCTGCACATCCTCTGGTGCCCAGCAATAGACCCACCGATAGACCCATCCAATGAACGATGGTTCAGGACAAACAGACAGACAGACAGACAGACAGACAGACAGACAGACAGACAGACAGACAGACAGACAGACAGACAGACAGACAGACAGACAGACAGACAGACAGACAGACAGACAGACAGACAGACAGACAGACAGACAGACAGACAGACAGACAGACAGACAGACAGACAGACAGACAGACAGACAGACATGAGCTCCTCGCAATATAGTTACGTATTAGTTATCACCCTTAACGTTCCCCACTTTCCCAAAGTTACCTGTTGATAATAGACTTTTTGCATCCCAAAATAAAATTGAAAGTAAATAAGTGCATTTATATAAATGAATAAATTAAATATTTCTGTTTTGATCTTTTCCCCTCCACACAGAGGACAGCTTTCCTGGACCGTTCTCCCTGTCAGCCAATAGGAGCCCAGCGATGCTGGCCTCTTCCTCCTCCTCCTCCACCTCCTCCTCTTCCTCATCCAGCATGGTAGGGGCCGTCCCGACCCGCCCCCAGGCCTCTCCCGTCCTCTCAGGGACCGCAAAGACACCGCCGCCTGGGTACGTGTCATCGGATCACATCATACTTCTTTTTTCCTACTTACGTTAATTGCTGTTGATTGTGAGTTGATGTTGTTGTTGTTGTTGTTTACTAGTGCGTGGAGCAGCCGGTCATGGCACGGCAGGTGCAAAGGTTGCTTCAAAGGCTTCCAGAACCTGATGATCTCCGACAGCTCCATGAGCTTCATTGAGTTCGTGGAGCTCTTCAAGTCCTTCAGGTAGGAACCCTAACCCTCAACTCGATCACTCCAAAGCCTTTCTCTGGGACTTGAGACTTATGGACAGGGCTACGTCGGGTCGGATGGTGAAGTGTGTGTTTTGTGTTTTATGCTAGCATCCGCAGCAGGAAAGACCTGAAGGAGCTGTTTGATACGTTTGCTGTCCCCGTGAGCCGATCCAGTCCTGAGTCGGCGCCCCTCTACACCAACCTGCGCATCGACGACCTGGACATGGGACTCCAGCCTGACCTCGGTACCCATCCACATGCTAACATGCCCCATGCTAACATACCTCATACAAAGATATTTCATACTCACATGCCCCATTCTAACATACCTCATACAAAGATATTTATATATATTTATATATATAACATACCTCATGCTATCCCTCCAACATACCACATGCTAACATACCTCATACAAAGATATCTCATGCTAGCATTCCCCATGCTAACATACCAAATGCTAATGTATCCCATGCTAACAGATATAATGATATTATGCTATGTGTCAGCATAGAACATTATAATGTTCTATGCTTACATTTATTACACAGTAATATACTGCATGTTAAAATACTCTCTCTCTCTCTCTCTCTCTCTCTCTCTCTCTCTCTCTCTCTCTCTCTCTCTCTCTCTCTCTCTCTCTCTCTCTCTCTCTCTCTCTCTCTCTCTCTCTCTCTCTCTCTCTCTCTTCTCTCTCAGCTCTCTCTCTCTCTCCCTCCTCTCTCTCTCTCTCTCTCTTCCCCCCCCTCCCCCTCCCTCTTCCTCTCTCTCTCAGACCTGTTGACCAGGAATGGGTCAGACCTGGGCCTCTTCATCCGAACGCAGCAGCAGATGACGGACAACCAGAAGCAGATCTCAGACGCCATCGCGGCGGCGAGCATCGTGACCAACGGCACGGGCGTGGAGAACGCCTCGCTCGGGGTCCTGGGCATGGCCATTCCCCAGCTCAACGACTTCCTGGTCAACTGCCAGAGAGAGCACCTGAGCTATGACGACATCCTCAGCATCATACAGGTAGTGGAATAGAGCCCCAACAATGTACAGTTGTGGGTGGAGGGAGAGTTTCTAAGGTCAACTTTTAGTTTGATGCTGTGTTTTAAAGTCAGGCCGGGTCCAGGTTGGGATTCATTTCAAAGTGGAGGGAGAGAGCTACATGGAGGGGGTCTTAAGAGTGCTACTTGGTGGGGGTGATAGAATTCTAGGTGGAGGAAGTGTTGTACGTGGATAAAGAGTTAGAGTTCTAAGTGGAGGTGGAGGTAGTTCTACATGGAGGCAGAGGTCTAATTGTACCTCTAGATAAAATCGATCAATAATAGATAGGTTTTGACTCCAATTCTAAGCGGACGTTGTGTTCTAAATGGTAGATTGTAGAGTTAGAGCACGATGGAGGGTGGCGGTGGGGAGGGTGTGGGGGGGGGGGGGGAAGCTATAAATGTTGTGGTAAAGTGGTAGAGAGAGTTTACTTCCAGTAAAGGATGTGGGTTGTTGCTGTTGATGGACGAATGGCTAGCTTGAATAATAAACCGAAAGCTCTTGGGGGGTGGGGTTGAAATAGTAGCTTGAGAGTGTTTGAGGTTTGTGAGGAGAAAGGGGAGATTGGGTTAGATTCAGTTCGATTAATGGTGATGATTACTTATTTAAACACTGCACAACTGACTACAAATTCATGGAATGGGTGGAAGGGCAGACGGACAGATGGAAAAATGAGCAGATGAGCGGTAATGCTTTGCCAAATGGACGAATCTAGAGGAGTAAAGGAGGAACAGAGTCAGACTGATAAAGAGACTTGCACCCCGACAGAGAGAGGAGACAGAGGAACTAGAGATGATAGAAGATGATTAACAGAGAGAGGAGAGAGAGGGGGGGTGAGGGAGAGCGAGAGGGGAGAGTGATGAGGAGACTGCACCAGACGCTACAAGAGAGAGAGAGAGGGGGGATGGGAAGGGCAGACGGACAGATGGAGAGAGAGAGAGGGCGGAGGAGGGGAGAGCTTGGCAATGGACGAGGGGAGAGAGAGAGGAGAGAGAGGAGAGAGAGAGAGAGAGCGAGAGAAGAGAGAGAGAGAGAGACTGAAGAGAATGAGAGAGAGATAGCGAGAGAGAGAGAGACAGCAGAGAGGCAGATGAGAGAGGAGAGGGGGGAGAGAGAGGAGAGGGAGAGAGAGAGAGGAGAGGGAGAGGAGAAGAGAGAGAGAGAGAGAGAGAGAGGAGAAGAGAGAGAAGAGAAGGAGAGGAGAGAGAGAGAGAAGAGAGAAAGAGAGAGAGAGAAGAGGAGGAAGAAGAGGGGGGGAGAGAGAGAGAGAGAGTGGAAGAGAGTGAGGGGGATTGACGACAGATTGATGGAGGCTCAGAGGAAAGGAAGTAAGGAAGCTGTAAACAGGAAATGACAGAGTGGGTCGATGACATTAATGAGCTTTAATTAATTTTGGTCTGCTTCAGAAATTTGAGCCGTCGTCGAGCATGCGACAGATGGGCTGGATGTCATTTGAAGGCTTTGCCAGGTTGGTAGTGTTAGTATTCCTATTACAGTAAAACAACTGTTCTTCTGTTAGGAATACCACTCAATTTAAAATGTTAACAACAAGTTAGATGTTTCAAATAATAAAAGGCGAGAAGTTATTGACAACTTAGTCCATTTTTTAAGTTTAATTATTTAAAGAAATTAAATTGTTACACATTGTTGCTACTTTTTTATTATTAAACTATACTTCATTCAATATAATTTACCTATAAAACATACTTTATAGATTTTATTATAATAATAGTCTTTATGTTTTTTACTTTTAATCCGGTTATTTAATGTCATATTCTCTGTGCCTTTTTCCTTTGCATTCACTTGCTTGGCACTCCCTCTCCTTGGCTGGCCCTCCCTCCCTCCCTCCCTCCCTCCCTCCCCTCCCTCCCTCCCTCCCTCCCTCCCTCCCCTCCTTCCAGGTATCTGATGGACAAGGATAACTGTGCGTCGCGTCACGAGGAGTCCCAGGTGGACCCGGCGGAGCTGCAGCACCCCCTCTCCTACTACTACATCGAGTCGTCCCACAACACCTACCTGACCGGACACCAACTCAAAGGAGAGTCCTCCGTGGAGCTGTACAGCCAGGTGAGGGGGGCTGGAGGGTGGACGGACAGATGGACGGACGGACGGACAGATGGACGGACGGACAGATGGACGGACGGACAGATGGACGGATGATGAATTGTGGATGGAAGGATGGGTGGAGGATAAATGGATTACGGACCGATGGATGGATGCTGAATTGATGGATGATGGATGAATGATGGATGGACTGGTGGCTGGTGGATGAATGATGAAGAACCAGATGGATTGACGGACAGGCAGACAGACAGGAGGGCATGCAGACTTGTCATCGTGTCATCGCCATCGTTCTCAGTGGCTGATACATTAGATTTTTTGATTCACAAAGAAACGCAGTTCTACTCGAAACTCCTCTGTCCGTATTAAATGTTGGTCCTCTCCTCTCGGTTGCCGTGGGGATGCAGGTCCTTCTGCAGGGCTGCAGGAGCGTGGAGCTGGACTGCTGGGATGGAGACGACGGCATGCCGGTCATCTACCACGGACACACCCTCACCACCAAGATACCCTTCAAGGTATGAACCGCACGCACACACACGCACGCACACACGCACACGCACACGCACACACACACACACACACACACAAAAATGCACAGACGCACACGCTTGTATACACACACGCCACCAAGGTAGGATTAGAGTTCCTAGGGTTCATCTTTAGGGAGACCAAAAACACCCCAAAACAAATGAAATGCATTGTCTAAATCTCACAAGGACTGGTGTGCTAGTTTTGTTGGCATTTTATTTGTGCTTCCAGCAATGTCCACATTCGGTTTAAATTCAGTTCATCCAGTATTATATATCTATGTTATATGTCTATGAACGTCTATTATTGTCTATGAACGTCAACCGGTATATGATCTTTTATTTTTTACTGATGGAGAGCTAGTGGTATTCACTTCTAAGCAGTGTTTTTTATCCACTGGGGACATTTTGAAACGTGAGACTTCTCCAGTTCAATTGTGTTTTAGCCAAGCGGTGTCGAGGGCAGTGTACTTGGCCTTGTGATCGGAGTACTGTGTAGAAGTATTGACCGAACCTTGGCTCTATAGACAGGACTGCTGCTGCCCGGCAGGAACACACACCCTAGACACACGGGACTCATATCCGGTGATCACGTCTTTAGGTCCCCGCGTCGCATCGCTGTTACATCGCAGAGCGTGAATAGCCAATAGCTTTCATACTTAAAAGCTACCACCACAAATAGAATATAATTCTGTGGGAAGCACCGTAATGCGTACATTATCGTTGTAAAGTTAGAACAACGGGAAACACGTTCACAAAGTAACTTATATTACGGTTGTTTTGTCCATGGTTAACAGTGCTGGGCTTCCCAAAATGTCATTATCTTCGATGTTTGGGTAATCGACTCCGCTAATGTAAAGTTATCAGTCAACGTTATGTAACCTAACTCTTTCATTAAATAATAAAGTCGATAATACATTAACACATCCGTGAACAAGATTTCTGCATGAGTTTGCCGTATTATTTTAACGTGCTGATTAAGAAACCCCTAGCGGCAAAAAATATATATTATACATTTTATGAGTGTCAAATAAAACACAGCCTTCATCTATAAATCTCAAACCCTGTCCTGTTCCTTCCCGTGATTCCACAGGACGTGGTGGAGGCGGTAAACCGCTCAGCCTTCGTTAACTCCGACATGCCCGTCATCCTGTCCATAGAGAACCACTGTTCCCTGCTCCAGCAACGCAAGATGGCCGACATCTTCAAGGTAGGACGCACGACCATGGAACCCGGGATGACATCGGTAACAAACAAAATGGCACCTGAAGGTCTCAAACTGTTTTTAACTTGGGGAAAAGCATTTTACCATCAATTCTAATCTGTTATGATTTGGGATTCATTGTAATCTAATAATTTCCTAGATTTCCTTTCGAGATGGGCTACTTATAAAGTGGTCTGATAACAGTCGGGGAGGAATGTCTTTTTTATGGTTATTTGTGGTCGTCTGTAGAAGCAGGTCTGTTTATTTGGTGTTTGGATAAAGGAGCTTGAGGCTTCCTCCCAGGAGGGGGTCCCTCTGAGGATTCAGACAACAATCTGTTGTCAGAATCTCTCTCTTTCCTCTCCTCTCTCCTCTCACTCCTCCTCTCTCCTCTCTTCTCCTCTCTCTTCTCACTCCTCCTCTCTCCTCTCTTCTCCTCTCTCTTCTCCTTTTCCTCTCAGCCTTCTACCCTCTCTTTTCTCTCTCCTCCCTCTCCTATCTTCTCTCCCCCTCGTAACTGATCTCCCTCCCTCCCTCCTCTCCATCCTCCCCTCATTAAAGGGCAATGCGAGTGATTAAACCATCCGAGCTAAAACGTCTGCTAGCGAACAATCTCATTACTCAAAATGTCTTCCGTGTGCCGACTCTGCTGAACAACATTTGTGAGTGTGCCCTCGACCACAAATGTAAGCGATAGCATTATAGCATTTTATCATGGAAATCAATACGCAAAGAGTTTGTGAGTGTTTGGGAACGAAAACAAGACGGTGAATCACCATACACGTGCTTTACAAAGTGTCTCATCACAAAGAGCAAAGCACTGCTGCTCTCATCAGCGTTAGTGGCAGGCACACTCACATTAAACGCTCAGAGGGGTCCTCTAACCATGTTAAATCATTCAGCTCATTCCAGCCTCATGAGACCATCCTCTCCAGATCACATTTCAGTCGCTCTCTGTAGATCGGTCCGGCCTCGCTCCTGTTCTAACCAACATTCAGAATTAAATTGCGGACGGACCAATCCGTGCTAGAGGGAGTTTTAGTTCACAAGAAAAAGAAAGGGCAGGGAAAAGTGTGGCGATCGACGGAGAAATCCAAACCGCTGCTCTGAAATAGTGAAGAACGAAGTTAGAAGAAGAATAGAAACACTTTTTCTGAGCGAGGAGTTTTCTGCCTCGCCGGCGTCCGCTCCTGACCCCGTTGACCCCCTCGTCTCCCAGGCGGTGTTTGGCGAGCGTCTGGTGATGCGTTTCCTGCTTGAGAGCGACTTCAGCGACGACCCCCTCCTGCCCTCGCCCCTCCAGCTGAGGGGGAAGATACTCCTCAAGAACAAGAAGCTCAAAGCCCACCAAGCGCCTGTAGACATCCTCAAGCAGAAGGTCAACACACTCACTCACACACATATCACAAGACGCTCACCAGCGGAGTAACTTGTCAGTTGTAAGTAATGAAATACAAACACTCACTCACTCTCTCTCTCTCTCTCTCCGTGCACAGGCTCACCAGCTCGCCCACATGCAGGCCCAGGCTAGCAACGGGGGGTCGCCGGGGGTGGGATCCACGAGCAGCAACACCAATGAGGAAGAGGAGGAGGAAGAGGACGAGTACGACTATGACTACGAATCGCTCTCAGACGGTAAGGAGAGACACGCTTCTTTCGTCGCCCACATTCCGTGAATCAACCAGTCTATCATGAAGAGGCCAGGTTTCTTTTTGCCCAAATTGTTGATTAACTGAAGTGCAACCCAATATGTTGTGCAATGAGAAACTGGGTCAAAGCTGACTTGGTTGGTGTAGGTACCTCCACATGCCGCAGTTACATTTTACAGTACTGATTTAGTACTCGTTAAAGTACTCTTTAAAGTCAGGCAGCCGGCCCTGTCATAGGTTCACCATTATTTGCAGAAGAGCCCTATCACAATGACTGGATATGTTTTTTCTTTTCTTGAATGCATCACACCAACATCCCTCCACAGACTGGGTCCAACTAGTCCAAACTGGTTGATACCGGCAGAAGGCTCTCCCTGGGTTTCTTAAGGAGTCGTTGCAATATATTTCCCGTTATTTCTTTGATCCCTTCATACTTTGCATTCTTTTCACTCCCCTTCGTTTTCTTATCCTTTGTTTTGGTGCATCTCTCCTGTGTAGCTGATGTCCTCATGGCCTCTACCGCCTCCTATAGCCTGGAAGGTAATTACATGGTGTTGTGAACCGTGGCTCCCCACTCTCATGCGTATCCATGGTGATCCGATACGCTGAAGTGAACCATATTCACGTTTCATGTCATTTTTCCCCCCGAAATGATCCCGTTTTGAATCGGTTACACATTTTTTGCTGTAACTAATATCCAGCAACCTACCTAAATACTTGATATTGACGTAAGCCGAGAGCTGCTTTGGATGGTGTAATATTTCTTGTGCCCGTTTTGTCAAGATGACAGGTGCCTCTTTAACGCGTCATAACCACAAGGTTACGACATCATAATGCCTTCATTATGCCAGGATCACGACAAAACCACAGAGTTATAGTTTATATACCACCCAAGACAGCTCTCAGCTTCTGTAAATATTTGCCATCTGAACATACACAGTTAACAAATATCTAGCGAGCCATATTCGTACGCTTTGCTCGCAGATACCTCCTCATCATTGTGTCAGAATCATGCTATCAATCCGTAACCATGGCGATGGGCATTTGCGCTTTCCCATTGAGCTTCTTATGACAAAGCTTCATGGTTTATGCATGTCCGTTGCTCTGACCTGCAACGTCTGTGCACGCCGTCGCCCTACCATGCTCCTGTCTGCCAATCGTGGTGTGTGTGTGTGTGCGTGTGTGTGTGTGTGTGTGTGTGTGTGTGTGTGTGTGTGTGTGTGTGTGTGTGTGTGTGTGTGTGTGTGTGTGTGTGTGTGTGTGTGTGTGTGTGTGTGTGTGTGTGTGTGTGTGTGTGTGTGTGTGTGTGCAGGGCTCAACGTTAACTTATTGCACCACATGTCCTGTAGGGCAAGTGGCAGTCCATTTTTACCCGTCCCCCCCCCAAACAATTAACCCGTCCCCTCAGATATTCCAGAATGCGATCGCTATCAAGTTTTACCTTTAAACCACATTATCAACCTTATACCAACCATATTATCCACTGCCATCAGTGCTGTGTCACTGCGGCTGATCAGGCTGAAGTGTGTGTGTGTGTGTGTGTGTGTGCGTGTGCGTGCGTGCGAGTGCGCGTGTGCCAGAAGATGGTGGGGAGATCTTGTTTACGGATTAGTATTTTCGATGACTGGCTATAAGTAAACAACCAACTGAAGAATGGAATCATCCTCCGAACTTTGTATATCGTGTTGACTGAGAAGGCAAATGTCAGCAGCCAAGTAAGGATGGATGATTCGGAATTTATGTTATAAATTGCGAATTAATTTGGTATTTCGATACTTAAGATTGGGTCAGGGGGTTGGCCGTCTGGGATCGTTGTGTCATGTCGTGCTATCGTTGTTTCTCCTGTGCCATCGGGCACTTCATAACAATTATCTGACTGCCCGATATTTACCTTAAACCGTCTTTGGCAGCCTTTAATGTCGAGGCATTATTTAGTATAAATTAAAGGTAATTCAGGATCAGTGAACACAAAGAGAGACTCCTTAGGGGGCAGGCAGGGGTTAGGCAGTACGGAGACAGGTCATTACGGAGCTGGTTGTTGTAAGACAACATCAACTTGCTAAAGGATGCTTATGGTGAGAATGGGAATGCTCTTTCCGAGTCGAGTCACGAAACTTCGGCTGGGACCTGAAACTCAGACTAATGAATAAATCCAACTAATTATGCCATTACTGTCACTGCTGTCGCAGCTCAAATCCATGTGGCATCGTTTGTTGGCCGTGTGGAGATGTGTACACCAGTACAAGCTGGTCAATGATTGGCATGTAAATGAGACGGGTCTTCAAGAGTAGACAGATGTTTTTGTAAAGAAATAGACTCTCTCCCTCACAAACATAGCACACACACACACGCAACCAACCACACCCACCCACACAGAAAAACAAGCGTGTGTGTGTGTGTGTGTGTGTGTGTGTGTGTGTGTGTGTGTGTGTGTGTGTGTGTGTGTGTGTGTGTGTGTGTGTGTGTGTGTGTGTGTGTGTGTGTGTGAAACATAGCTAGAGCTGGGCTTCATATGGAAACCAAAACACAGCCATCTGGTTTCTCAGGCCCCTGCTCTGCCCCCGGCACGACACATCCACGCCGTGGAAAGCCCCCCCCCCCAAGGCACCCTGGCCCTGTACTGGACGTGCCCCCCCGTACCCTGCCGCCCTGCCCCTCGCAGGGCTTCACACGGCCGGCCTCGGGTTTGACCTCGGCTGGCTCCCTCTGACGCTCCGCGGTCCTATCTGGTCGTGGAGTAGTTCACGTTAAGGGGAAAGGACGCCGGATGGGAGCCTTTCTGTCTGGCCCTCGCTCCCAGCTCCCTTTCATAAGTTTTGAGTTTGTTTTGACAGATAAAAATAAAGTTAGGATTGATTTTCGACGTCGGATTGTGTTAAGGGGTGGGGGGGGGGGGGGGGTTAGATGGAAGCACTTGACGAAGGTCAGTCACAAGTGCATGAAGGCAGCTGTAAACAAACGCATGACGTTGCCTGGCGTAGGGTTTTGTCATCGTCTTGTCCACGAGGCCTGTGGGACCCCCTAAGCGGGTGATCACGCGCAGCCCAGAATGTGTGGCCCCTTGGATGGTACGCATAGCAAGCGGGCCACTAGCTAGCGCATGCTCCAGATGACAAAATGGATGCCAGCTAGAAGAGAGGTTGTGCGAGGAGATCTGCCGACGGCATTGTACTCTAGCCGACATATCCCACAAACTGTTTGCTAGAGATAAAAACGCCATTTCCTTTCTGAATTCCCATGCCTCTTCTTCTTTTGTATTTTATTTATGGTGTTTGGAAAATATGATATGAATGGAAACTGCGGGTGTGGAACACAGACAACGTGTCGGGGCCTAAAACCCTACCTGCTCTGATGCTTTGGGCACAAGGTGAATGCTAGTGAACGCTCTTACTCTTGGTTCTCTGCTGCAGATCTCTCCTCTTAGTTCACAGTCAAGGAGCTATTCTGCTCAGAGACTCTTGTGTTTGTTGTGGTGTGTCCATCTGGCAGATAAGGGCCTTGGTCGATTGTGGTTTTGGCTTTAACGCTCATGTGGAGCATATCTCGAGCAAGGAACAGCCAACTGCTACTGCTCGTGTTTACAGTGGGGTGGGGGGAGTGGCCGAAGAGGGCCATCTGCCTGGAAATGCTGTCACGCAGTCGGGGGGGGCCAATATGTAAAATATACCGGGGCCAATTATCGCTAAGAGACGAGTGCCGACGATCGATAGCGGTTGAACGTTTTCTGCCTTGTTCAATACGGTCTTCAAACTTGATTCCACTCCCCTGGAGAGTTCACTCCCCTGTCCGATAAACACTGATAAAGACCATTTGTTATACTACAAATTAAGAGCGCTCCATCTGTCCTGTTCCTGGCGCCGTGGTTCGGCTTTTCTAAGTGTTTTTAGTTCACATGCGGAATTTGTGTTTTGGTGATATCCAGAAAGCTGGAATGTCTCCTCGATAAGCCGTCTCTTCGTCACGCGTCCTGGACCGGGGCTCTTTGTGCCGTCCTCTTCGGGTCAATGGTGGCCCGTTCATGTGTGACTCCGCCTCTGATTCCCAGACGGGGTACTGGGATCACTGGGGAACGTTGTCCTTCATGGTGTGTGTCTGTGTGTGTGTGTGTGTGTGTGTGTGTGTGTGTGTGTGTGTGTGTGGGCTGGTCTTGTGTTCAGACAACATCCTGGATGACAAGCCGGAGGGGAAGAGCACTGCGGAGAAGGAAGAGCCGACGGCCGACGAGGTTCCCAAGAGAAGCTCCAAGAAACCGGAGAGGGCGGCAAACTGCAAGGGAAAAGTAGGCCGACGGAAACTCAGAGAGTCAGACTGTATCCCCCCTCTGGGGTGGGATGTGTTGGGGTGCAAGGGCGGCTGCTTACCCCATTGATTATGTGATCGAATTGCAGGTTATAAAGGTGTTTTATATCCACCTTTACACTGAGTGTGTGTGTGTGTGTGTGTGTGTGTGTGTGTGTGTGTGTGTGTGTGTGTGTGTGTGTGTGTGTGTGTGTGTGTGTGTGTGTGTGTGTGTGTGTGTGTGTGTGTGTGTGTGTGTGTGTGTGTAGGTGTTTGACATGGAGTTGGGGGAGGAGTTCTACCTTCCTCAGAACAAGAAGGAGAGCCGGCAGATCGCCCAGGAGCTGTCGGACCTCATCATCTACTGCCAGGCCATCAAGTTCCCCGGTAGGCTCTTCCACCCACCAGTCTGTCTCTCTGTGTGTCTGTCTGTCTGTCTGTGTCTGTCTGTCTGTCACCGTTCCAACTGTATGTCGTCTGTCTGTTTGTCTGACTGTCTACCTCTCTGTCTTTCAGTCTGGCATCTCTGCCCTTTATAATCCTGCTGGGGTTAGCTAGCTAACCCTAGCTTTAATAGAGGGGGAGAGAGAGAGAGAGAGAGAGAGAGAGAGAGAGAGAGAGAGAGAGAGAGAGAGAGGGGGAGAGAGAAGAGAGGAGAGAGAGAGAGAGAGAGAGAGAGAGAGAGAGAGAGAGAGAGAGAGAGAGAGAGAGAGAGAGAGAGAGAGAGAGAGAGAGAGAGAGAGCGAGAGAGGGAGAGAGAGAGAGGAGAGAGAGAGAGAGAGAGGAGAGAGAGAGAGAGAGAGAGAAGAGAGAGAGAGAGAGAGAGAGCAAATTGAAAATAACACGACTGGTGATGCTGTTGTTTTAGTTTTTCTTCTGTTTGTTTATGTGTGTTGGCATACGCGTGCATGCCCGTGGGAACCAGGCCTGTCCACACTGTCTCCGACTGACTCGGGCCGAGGGAAGGACCGAGGGAAGGGCAGGAAGTCCATATTTGGAGCGGCCCCTGCTCGCATTAACACACTGGGAGACTCCGCCCCCCAGACCCGCCCCTCAGGGAAAGGTAGACAGGGCCACAAGTGGCGGTTTTATTACGTTATACTTACATTAAAGTGGTAGAAGTTATTGTGTGTGTGTGTGTGTGTGTGTGTGTGTGTGTGTGTGTGTGTGTGTGTGTGTGTGTGTGTGTGTGGTGTGTGTGTGTGTGTGTGTGTGTGTGTGTGTGTGTGTGTGTGTGTGTGTGTGACGTGCATGAGAAGCAGCCTGCACCCACAGGTCCTTTTCCTGGTGTATTTTGACTCCGAAAAATGATCCCTTTGACCTTAAATAGAGAAATCCCATACTGGACACCCAGGAAGCCACTGACCCCCCCGACCCCCCGACCCCTCCTCCCCCGTCGACCCCTCCTCCCCCGTCGACCCTGATGGTTGGGATACAGTTGGCTCTCTTTCCCCTCCTCCTGGTCCAAGCGTCACGCGCCCTGGGACCTCTGTAGGAGAAAGGACAACGACGATAGCACGACACCACAGAGCCATCCCAGACGCCCCCGCCCCCTGACCCAATCAGAATCCATCAGCTGTCCCACCCGTCCGCTTGCACACAAACAAACATGAATAAATACACACATGCATGCACACACATATCCTGTTTGGGTCAACAACAACAAAAACAGAAGGAAAAAAAAAAGTGACCCTCCTTTTCTTAAACATTTATTTCCTGACTCACCACGTCCTCCTTCACGTTCCTCGTCTCCTCCGCTCCTCTCCCTTACCCCCTTCCCTCGTACCCCCGTCCCCGGCCCCCTAAAGACAGCCGCCCCCTTGCGCGGTGGACCCTGTCTACGGTGCATGGTCATGTGTGTGAACGGGTGGACGTGACACACACTGTAAAACACGACGAGTGGCCACAGGTCGGAAAAGGCCCACTCCCTGTTGAATGCAATCCGTTAACCATTGTATCCTCCTCCTCCTCCCACACCTTCTCCTCCTCCTCCTCCCACACCTCCACCTCCTCCTCCTCCTCCTCCACCTCCTCCTCCTCCCCCCACCTCAACCTCCACCTCCTCCTTCTCCTCTTCCTCCCCCTCCTCCTCCTCACCTCTTCCTCCCACACCTCCACCTCCACCTCCTCCTCCTCCGCTTCCTCCTCCTCCTCTTCCTCCTCCCTCGCCTTTTTCTCCCACACCTCCTCCTCCTCCCTCTCACCTCTTCCCCCCACACCTCCTCCTCCTCCTCCTCCTCCCTCTCTCCTCCCACCTCCCCTCCTCCTCCTCCACCTCCTCCTCCCTCCACCTCCACCTCCCACACCTCCTCCTCCTCCTCCTCCCTTCCTCCTCCTCCCTCCCTCTTCCTCCTCCTCCTCCTCCTCCTCCTCCTCCTCCCACACCTCTTCCTCCTCCTCCTCCTCCTCTTCCTCCTCCACCTCCTCCTCCTCCTCCTCCTCTCCCTCTCCCTCTTCCTCCCACACCTCTTCCTCCTCTCCTCCTCTTCCTCTTCCTCTTCCTCCTCCTCCTCCTCCTCCATCTCCTCCTCTTCCTCCACCTCCACCTCCTCCTCCTCCCCCTCCAGGAGGTGCAGAGTGCGTGCGTCTGAGCTGGGAGGACCAGCAGCAGACGCAGCAGGCCCAGCAGCAGTGCCAGACGTCCCCGGTGCCCAGCGCGCCCGCCTCCCTCAGCTCCATCATCCGCACGCCCAAGTGCTACCACATCTCCTCGGTCAACGAGAACGCCGCCAAGCGCCTCTGCCGCCGCTACTCCCGCAAGCTCATCCAGCACACGGGCTCCCAGCTGCTGCGCACCTACCCGGCGGCCACGCGCATCGACTCGGCCAACCCCAGCCCGCTGCCCTTCTGGCTGCACGGCATCCAGCTGGTGGCGCTCAACTACCAGACCGACGGTGAGGCGGGGTCCGGCGGGGCGGGGGGGGGGGGGGTTAAGTTCATGTTCCAAGTTTGATTTGCGTAAGCGCAACGTCATCCAAAATGAAAATTTTTGGTCTCCATATATATAGTCTTTTATATATATTGTGCATGAATTAATCTTTTAAGGACAGGAAGAATGTAATTTAAAATAAGAACTAATAAGAATGTAGTATTAACGTCTGAAGCACGAGGAGTTCCTGGTCTTAGGTACTTGCGCGGTGCTAGCATTTTAACCCGCCGAGTCATAATGTTAAAACTAGGTCAGCGAGCCATTAAAAAAAACAACAACAACCTTCAATCCCCCTCCGCCTGCCGACCTCCGACCCTCCAAACAGCACGTTATCCCCCTCTGAGGAGCGTTTAGGAGACACCCTTAATCTCCGGTCTCCACCAGCCTCGCTGTGATCTCCACCTCTCGGATGGGGTGGAAGCCATGTTTCCATTTCCCCGAGCCAAACTCTCCCCCCTATCATTCCGCCTTACAGAGGAGAAGCAGGAATTTGAGATAAACATTTATCAAAAGCAATGTGAGTCGTCTCCTAAAGGGAGGGTGGGGTGAATGCAGTGAGCTGATCCCCTTCTGTGGCTGGAAGAGGTCAGCTCTCGAAGACGCCTCTGGCATCGGCCAGACTCAATAATGGTTTTAGAGTGATGTACTTCTTTGTCTCATTTTGCTCTTTCGTTTTGTGACTTTATCGTTAGTAATTTTCGATGCGAAGGATCCATCCTGATGATTCACATCCACTCCGTCTCTTTCTCCCTGCTTTTCTTCTTAAATCTCACCACTTCTACCTGAATTCCTAAAGTAAAGTTGAGGATTTGAGCTCCGTACATTGACGTGCTCAATGCTGGTCGTTAAGATGCTTGCTAATACATAAAAATGCAAATGGGAGTTCATGAAAGTCAGATAAAAGGTTGTTGTTGTCTGAGTGAAGAACTCTGACTCCAGATATAAAGTTCTGGATCAGGATATGAGCGATGTTTCTCATGCCCTCAACCTTCTGAATCCCCAACCCCCCCCCAGATCTTCCCCTGCAGCTAAACGAAGCGCTCTTCGAGGCTAACGGCGGCTGCGGCTACGTGCTAAAGCCGGCGGTGTTATGGGACCGCTGTTGCCCCCTCTACCAGCAGTTCTGCCCCCTGGAGCGAGATGTGGAGAACATGACCCCCATCACCTACACCCTCACGGTAAGAACCAAGGTGGTGTTCTCAACAAGTTCCCTCTCAGTTCCTCAGAAGTCAGGGATTGCAAAACACTTTATACACGCACACACACATTCTGGCTGTGTGTCTACATCTCGGCAGTAAAAGTGGTTTGAGTGTTTATTAAATAAGGGGCCGTATGTGCTTGAGCTGTCATGGAGGCCTCCCATTGAGTTGAGAATTAGAGCAGAGTTTATAAAAGGCTGTAAGTCGTAAAGATGTTTTGAATGAGGAAGTAGGGTTCAAGGCTGGAGTTCTTCACATCTTTGAACCGAAAGCTAGATATGCCTTGGAGATAGCTTTGCTGTAAAGCTAGCTATGACTCTAAGATAGCTGTGTTGAAAAAAGCTAGCTGTATCTTAAGCTGTGTTGTTAAGCTTGATATTTCCCTGAGCTAGCTATGCTGCTATGCTCGTCGTGTCCTTATGCTAGCCGTGTCGCTGCAGATCAGGTACGATGTTCTGCGAAGAGCCGGGTAGGTACCGAGAGTTTACGTGTCTGTTTAACCAAACGTGTGTGGGAAACATGCAGTGTTTTGTTTCACACCTAAAGCTAAAACTAACTAAACTAAAATAAATGAACACACCCCACATTTCAAAACAGTGTATTTCCAGTTGGCTGCACACCAACCACTTTTCAACAGTGGATTTTGCAACGACTATATCTCATCTCATCTCATCTTCCAAACCGCTTATCCGGGGTCGGGTCGACTTTATCACATGGTGACAATTTTTTCATATTTTAAATGTAGCTGACTCTGTCTTGCGTTTCCGTTTCCGCAATGTTTGTCTTTGTGAATGCTGTACTGCTCCCTTGTGTTCACGTCAATGTGCGGTGGAACTGTAAATGCATGCAGCTCTGCAAAGATCTGCGTCGTTTCTCGGACTCCACACGCTGATCTTCTCTAACACGGGGAGAGCAGAAGTGTGAATTCAGCTCAAGCTAGCCATGTCTCTAAGATGTCCCTAAGCCGATCCTTGAGCAGGGCAGTCTCTTGAGATAGAACCATCTGAACTGTCTGACTGTTCACAATAAAAAAAAATAAGGCATAACACTCGTGACCTTTCACTGAAAACAATGACCTGGTTACTCATAAGAGTTGAATGAAAGACATGTTTTTTATTTAATCATATTAATGAAATTTATGAAAGTATATACATTTAAATAACCACAGCTAAATATGTAAATAATAAAGTAAATGGATGTTTAGGATGAGGGGTAAACCAGTCATGTTAATTTAGTTTCTAGGGACTATCGTTTATGAGCTACAGATGATGGTCTCATAACAACTATGATCCTCCATCTTGTAAAGTCCAGCATCTAAAAACAGAGTTGACCTATAGTCTAAACCTCGTAAACTGTGTGTGTGTGTGTGTGTGTGTGTGTGTGTGTGTGTGTGTGTGTGTGTGCGTGTGCATTTTTGTGTGCATGTGTTTTTGTCAGGGTAACCTCACACCCTGTACCTTTCTGTTGGTTCAGAGTTGTCTTGTTTATCAACAGAGCAGATGAAATTATTGGCTTTACAAAAATGTTTCTACAGAACAAAATGTAAACCTAATGTCTAGAAACGCATTTAACTTCTCTCACACTCTCTTATTTCTTACGCTTTACCTCTTTTTTTCTACTCCTCTCGCTTTCTTTTAACTATATCTATTCCTCTTGCTTCCTTCTAGCTATTCTCCCCCTCTTCCCCACTCTCACTCTCTCCTCTTACCCACTCTCTCACTCTCTCCTCTTTCATCTCTCTCTCACTCGGACTCTCTCTCCTCTCTCACTTCACCTCTCTCTCCTGCCCTCTTTCTCTATCTCAACTCTCTCTCTCTCGCACTCTCTCTCTCTCTCTCTCTCTCTCTCTCGCACTCTCTCTCCTCTCTCTCTTCACCTCTCTCTCCTGCCCTCTTTCTCTATCTCAACTCTCTCTCACTCTCTCTCTCTCTCTCTCTCTCTCTCTCTCTCTCAAACAAGTGCTTTTGTGTATTAAATAGACATATGTATACCATGTTTTTTTTTTTTTTTAAAGGTTGGGTATGGAATTCTCTTTTTGGCCATTTTTGCAAAATCCTTATCATAACCCACTTACAGCCACTGAGTTAGAAGTACTGACATGAAAATGAAACAAGTCAAACATCTGTGGAACGGGCAGGGCTCGAAAAAACTCCAGTCAATGATTTCCAGACCCACCGAGTGGCATTGGGCAGTAAGTACATCAATCAAACGGTCATACTGCACTCCCCCGCGCGACCCCTTCGTGCACGTACTCAAAGCTCGTGACCCAGCTAGCCATTAGCTAGCTAACTAGCTAATGGCTCACTCTCGCGCATCTGTGTTCGCTCGTGCATGATTGCGCGTCCACGTACTAGGAATGGGTAGAGTCAGCGTTGAAGGAGAAGGGTTAGGACCATTTGAATTGTGTATTTTCAAAATCTGCTGGCGTTTCGCAAATCCCATACCCAACCTTTAAGATAAAAAATTCCTGCGCAAAAATGTGCTTTGGGCTTATTTGTGGATTGGTCGCCCTCCTCTGGCCGCTGGAAACGTCACATCCTGCAGCAGCTGCACATTATAAAAGTTAGTTTTGCAGTGATTTGATTGGCCAAGAGGTGTTCCAGGAGTGCTGACATAGAGTATAACAGCACTGACGAAAGTACATAATAATGACAATCATGGCTGTGATCCTCCTTGTTACTCAGCCTTTGGCCTCATACCTATAACCGAATCACGGCGTGCTGATTTTCCGCTTAACAGCGCTCATGATACACTGCTTAAATTGCTGTATTTCTCCCAGCGGGTGTATCAGTGTGTTGACCGGTCTCCCCCCTCCCTCTCCCTCCCTCCAGGTGATCTCCGGGCAGAACGTGTGCCCGGGCAACAGCACGGGCAGCCCCTGCGTGGAGGTGGACGTGCTGGGCATGCCCGTGGACGCCAGCCACTTCCGCTCCAAGCCCATCCACCGCAACACGCTCAACCCCATGTGGGGAGAGAGCTTCCAGTTCACCGTGCACTTTGAGGAGCTGTGCTTCCTGCGCATCGCCGTGGTGGAGAACAACAGCTCCCAGACCACGGCCCAGAGGACCCTGCCCATCAAAGCCCTCAAACCAGGTGGGGGGGGGAAACACCTCAGAGTCCACCAGGAACCACCCCCAGAGCAGAGGACTCAAAGCGGCCCTCAGCCGTTCTGCGTTCTGCACCACTCTTGCTTGGATTCAGTGGGCCTTTGATGGAGTCTCTTGGCTGTCTTGTATTTGTTCCACTACTGCCCGTTGCTATGGTGCTGAATGCATGAGATCCCATGAGACTCAATCAAAACAGAGTGCGGCGAGCAAAAGTAATGGATAGCAGCGTCAAGGCTGCCACCGTACGTGATCTGTTGTAACTATTTGTGTTCATGTTCTTTGGGATTCATTATCGTGTGTGTGTGTGTGTGTGTGTGTGTGTGTGTGTGTGTGTGTGTGTGTGTGTGTGTGTGTGTGTGTGTGTGTGTGTGTGTGTGTGTGTGTGTGTGTGTGTGTGTGTGTGTGTGTGTGTGTGTGTTCAGGTTACAGGCACCTACAGTTAAGAACTCAACACAACGAGTCCCTAGAAGTGTCGGGTCTGTTCATCTACAGCCGCAGGAACGAGGACGGCCCTGCAGGGGGTGCTGTTCCCTCCTCTATGGTAAGACTGCCATCGCTAGTCCACAGATGGCTTTTTTTATAATGATGTACAGTAGCTGGTGATGGATGGTTTTCTGGTTAAGGTTGTTTACTCCCAGGTTCTGGGTTAAATACCGGTATGTGCATTTTCAGGGTATTTCTGTTCATGATGTATGTGTCCTGGTCCTGTGTGTAGTGATATTTACTATGATGTGTCTGTAGTGGTTTTAATCATATGTGTATTTTCTGTGTATTGGTGTCTGTGACTTGTGTTTTCTGGGTTTGGTGATGTCTACTAAGATGTGTGTGTTTAGTGATGTCTACTAAGATGTGTGTTGTGGGTTTAGTGATGTCTATTAAGATGTGTGCATTGTGCGTTTAGTGATGTCTACTAAGATGTGTGTGTTGTGGGTTTAGTGATGTCTATTAAGATATGTTGTGTGTGCTGTGTGTGCAGTGGTACAGTTCAGACGACCAGCGGGCGTATCAGAAGCACAGGCTGACGGTGCACGGGGCCCCGGGCCCAGAGCCCTTCACCGTGTTCCCTGTCTGCCCGCAGACCACCGCCAGGCAGCTGCTAGACATGGTCAGTAGAGCCCAGATCACCTCATCTCAACTGATCTAATCTCATCCACTCTCATCTCCACCAGCATCGTCTAATATAATCGAGTTTAAAATGGGATACTATTCTGATATAATCTATTTGTAAAATATCGTCATCGAATCGGATACATTCTAATCTAATTTAAAATGATCGAAATTAATCGGATCTAAATTAATGTTGTCAAATACAATCTAATTGAAATAATAGAATCTGATAACATTTTATTGTCAAATATTTTGAATATCTGCTGTAATTTTTTGTCATAATGCAATTTTATCAAATCAAATCTGCATAATCAAATCTAATATAGCCTAATTTACTCTAATAACACCAATATTAAAGTAATTCAATCTAACATCATCTCATCTGAATAATACAACCCATGTACTATAACGTGTATTAAATTGTGTACCTGATTGACTACGTCTTCCATCTCAGGTCGTATCCCCGACAGGAAGTCCCACAGAGTACTTCCTGTGCGAGGAGAGGCTCCCCCTGGCCAAGGAGCGCAGCGAGGCCAGGCAGCGGCCGCTGGCCCCGGAGGAGGAGGTGCTGAGGCTGGTGGGCGGCTGGCACACGGAGGAGGGCCTGCTGGGGCGGCTCAGTCTCCGGGCCAGAGAGGAGGTGAACCAGAACCAGTTCAACCGGTCTAGACCGCCTCACTCCCCGCTCGGAGCGCAACGCCGTCAATACATCTGACGGCTGGTGATAGACACGCTGGGATTTATGAAGTATCCCTTCACTTTAACGGCAGACAGGGGGTTTATGGACTGGTTTTGAGTAGCTACAAGACATATAATGTTCTGTTCTAAAGCGAGAAAAATGGTCAAAATATGTAATGGCCCAATCCCATTTCTACCCCTTACCCCTTCCTCTTACCCCTCCCTCTTGTTTTGAAAGGGTAAGGGGTAGGGTTCGGATTTGGAGCCTTGCTTGTACATTGCTTTGGATATTAGTGTCATGAGAGTTCATTGTAAATAAAGTTATTGATGTTTTTATCGTCACAGAACTGTAATGAGAGGAGCACGGCGGCTGGAGAAGGAGAGGACGAGCTGACAGTAGGAGGGAGGGAGGGAGGAGGGGAAGAGGAGATGTTCTTCGTCCAGGTCCACGACGTCTCTCCTGAGCAGCCCCACACGGTGATCAAGGCCCCGCGCTCCAGCACCTCCCAGGACATCATCCAGCAGGTGGGAACATACATGGACACCAGGAAGTAGCTTAACAAATATGGTCTTCAGGAAGTAATTTAACACTGTATGGTCTCAGGAAGTCGCTTTACAAATATGGTCTTCAGGAAGTCACTTTACAAATATGGTCTTAAGGGAGTAGCTGAACAAATATGGTCTTCAGGAAGTAGCTTTATAAATATGGTCTTCAGGAAGTAGCTTTAAAAAATATGGTCCTCAGGAAATTACTTCTATGATGCTCTTCGGGACATATTTTTACAAATATGGCCTTCAGGAAGTAGCTGTAGAAATACACTGTGTTAACCTAGAAGCTCTTCTGTGGTCTCGTTCCAGACTCTGTCCAAAGCCAAGTACTCGGTGA
Source organism: Melanogrammus aeglefinus (assembly GCA_900291075.1). Taxonomy (NCBI): domain Eukaryota; kingdom Metazoa; phylum Chordata; class Actinopteri; order Gadiformes; family Gadidae; genus Melanogrammus; species Melanogrammus aeglefinus. The sequence continues at coordinate 24,687 of OLKM01001715.1, forward strand.
GCATCCTGTCCAACCCCAACCCCACCGACTACGTCCTGATGGAGGAGGTGACCAAGGACCCCGGCTCCAAGAAGGCGTCGACCGCCAAGCCGCTTCAGCGAATCCTATTGGACCACGAGTGTGTCTATCAAGCTCAGAGCCGGTGGAGGGGGGTGGGGAAGTTCATCCTCAAACTCAAAGAGCAGGTAGACACCACTTGTTTACTCTATCTCAAAACATATTAATAATAATGTAGGATTCGTTGATTTGAGGGAAAGAGGAGACTAGCTATTTCAGGTCAGTGTATAGATGTAGAAGTTTGAAACCCACTCGTATATGTCCCTCTCCAGATGCCTCGCGAGGACAAGAGAAAGGGCATCTCATTCGCCAGCGAGCTCAAGAAGCTGACCAGTCGCGGCCGCAGCACGTCGAGTGGCAGCAGCGGCAGCCAATCGGTGACGCTGTGCCATGACGGCCCCGCCCACAGTAAGGATGAGCGGGCAGCATGCTGTGTTGCGCTGACTGAGATCCAGGAGTGAGACTCTGGCTCCCCCTGCTGTCTGTGCATGAACATGGCAACAGAGGTACAGTGCCCCTTTAACACCCCTTAACACTGGTCAGACCCCTCAGACATAGCACACCCTTCGACGTCACTTAACCAGATACCTTAACCTTCATTTAGTTTAGGTTAAAGGTTTGGTCTTTAAACACACCAAACCCTAACCCTAACATACCTTCCCTTACTTTATCTTCAGGTAAGGTGTATGGATAAGTGAAGGTTAGGTGAAGGTGAGTAAAATAACAAACCCTACTGTAACATAATTTGATTTTAGGTATATGTTTGAGTGATGTTTAAGTTAAGTTAGGGATTTTGCCTTAAAAAACAGGTTAAAATTAGCTTTAATTTAGGTGATGGGATTGATGGTCACTTACCTGTCCACCTAAACTTAAGCTAAACTAACCCTAACCACATCTAATACCTCAGGTTAATACCTTCATTTCTAGTATTGATAATGCATCATGAGACATAACCTTCAGATGGTTTTAACCAATTGTTACATATTCATACATTGTACTATTTCATCACCTTGTCGAATGTAGCATCAAATTTTGAGTATAAATAAGTGCTGTTGGGATTAATGGATGTAAAGAAAAAGAAATTGGCAACATAAATGTATTTTCTTGACCATTTTATTTTCCAATTAATTTATATTTTTTATTTCTAAAATTGTTAAAGGGGTGATGTTATGCCACCAGATGTGGGTGTGATTAGCCAATCTGTATTTTACTGTGTTTTATCAGTCATACATCTGGGAGGACACTCACACTTGTGGCGTCACTAAAACAAAGGAAAAGGCCTATTTTTACAGCCTGTAATGGATAATCACACTAACATATGGTGGCATAATTACACCCCCTTAAAAAAAAATAAAAAAGGAAAATTTCCAAAGATATACTGCTTTGAAAGTATGGGAGCATTTCGAATAATAATTACGAAATGTGGTTTGTACAAACTGTTGATGAAATTGCGCTGCAGTACTGTCAGCATCAATACACACTGGCTCCATAATAGTTGGTTAACTACCAGCAAAGGAAAAAACACATTCACAGTAGTTTTGTCATGTTTATTTGATGACCAACCGGTTATTATTAGTTTGAATAGCTTTTTGATATATTTTGCCCTCATTTAGGTAACCCTATTTCGCCACCTTAACTTTGCTTTGGTTCGATGGTTGATTAATCATTCATTTTTTCGGTTCATTTGTTAATTGGTTATGTTGAACAGTGAATGTAACAATTTGTTAATTGGTTTGTTGATTAATAGCTTTGTGAATGTGTTAATTGTAATGTGAATGATGTTTTTTTTTATTAATTGACTAGCTGTCCCTCTTCCTGCGTAGGGTGTCTGCCTGCGGGACTGAAGGCCTGGGTGTCAGAGGGCAAAGCGGGGTCAGGACGTATCCCCCTGAACTCGCCCGTGAGGCTGCGACCCAAGCCCCGACGGGACCACATCTCCACCGCCTCTCGGGCCCTCCAGACCTGGAAGCTGTACCTTCTGCGCAACTGGAAGATTCACAAATGAAACCCAGAGAGGGAGAAAAGATCATTAAAGTCATAATGGAAGGAATTCTCAATGCAGTGTAGTGAGGACTCATTGCCCTGGCTCAGCGCAAAGGAAAGGTTTAGCCCACAATCTGCGAGTTTGTACGTGCGTTTGGGAGTTCTTGGAAACCGCTCCTCTTGCGCAAAGGACTGTATTTCGCAGTTAATTTGAGGACACTTGGAGGATTCGGTCTGGCCCAGAAGGCTGGCTTAGTTGCTGTACAGGGTCCTGCCCAAACCCTATTGGTCGGATGAATGGGATTTGGCTCACTCCGGGGGGTGACGGTTGATTGGTTGGTTCGCTGGTTGACAGACAGTTGCTCCAGCCACTCAGAAAGCCTTTCTCCACGGAGCCCCTAGACACACGGTAAAGGTGCCATTGGGCTACCCCCAGGTTTGACTTGACGCGGTCAGCTGCAGCTGTTTATTTATTTATTGTTTCATCATCAGGGATGGGATTTAGAAAAATCTAAAATGCTGTTTCTTATTAATGAAGGGGAAGTTATATGTCGGACCCATTAACGTTTCTTTTTAGTCACGATGAAATGATTAATGGGTTTGTGACCTTTCAATCTCCAAATTAATTTGACGAACCCTGAATACGTGTCAAGTTTGCTGGGTGTGAACAGAGATTCGTCATGATTTAGGCTACTGGTAAGATTCACTAATGGTATGTACTAACTATGAATCAGGCTTCTTGTAAGGTTCAGTAAAGTTATGTTTAGTAACATTGCCCATTTTCTTGCAGTTAAAAAACGCACATAGGATAGCAAAAGGACTCCAAGCATTAGTGATGGAATGTGTATGAATTAGGTATTTTGAAAAGGCTTCAGTTTGAGGGAAATGGTTGATCATGTTTTGATGTACTGTAAGATTATATTCGGCAGCTTTTGGTCCAGGTAAACAGGCTTTTAAGTTGTTTCTTTACTTTATATATCGTTGACATGATCTCTAAAAAGTAATATATAATTTAAATAATATATGAAAAAGTAAGTCATCGCAAAGCTGATCAATGATCGGTGATGATACTTTTTTTCCCCCAGCTAGCGGGAAAAGGCCTGATGACATCACTGATAGGGGTGTAGCCAACAGTTTCAACTGTTATTCCAGTTGAATAAAATCTTTGTAAACTATACAGCAGGCTTATACCAATGTCGTCCCAAAAATATTTGATCAAAGAATTCAAATTTGGAAGAAACTTCTGTGTGCCATTAAATGTTCCCCATTAAAACACACAAAAACACAAATAGATTTTCTAACAAGGATTGGTCTCTGGGGCGACAGGACGTTTTTTTTTTTTAAAAGAAATAAACTTTAAATTGCCCGTAATAATAACCGTGAAAGATAATTCCTATTTCTTTTCATAATGAGGAATGAAAGAAGCTGTGAGTGGGTATTTTCTCACTGGGTGTTTATTAATTTACATTAATGAGCGGCATCAAACATTTTATTTTTGTTTGTTATGACGCAATCTCATTAATATTTGACAATTAAGAAGGCTTCCCAAAATCTTCAAATGTTGAGAATGATTAAAGGTCATCTCAACATCAGTTAAGTTAAGTTACATTTTTTGTTTACATCTCCCTGTCTGTTGTCTGTCTTAGGCTGAGTTGTAGCATTAGCATGACAGCTATGTGAAGCTAACACAGCATTACTAAAGTTATGATAGCTAATGTTGGCTGAACAATTTTTTACCTGATATAAAGCTGATATCCAATAATAAGTTAAAGTTTAGCATATTATTGGATATGGAAAGCGGTTTAACTTTTAAACCCATTTCCTTCCCTGTATGTAGACTCGTGCTTAGTTAAGTGTGAATTGATTGTAATGTCATATAAAGGTACTTTTAAATACATTTAATAATTATATTGTTTCCATTTTATAGTGGCTTAACAATTTGATTTATATTTGAGTCCAGTTTAGTCTGTTGTAAATGTATATATTTTTATCTAGGGTCACTGATAGACAGACAGGAAATCATCCCTGAGCCTAACATATAGATGGAGCTCAGACTCAATGTGGCTGTAGAGTTGTATATACACATAAGGAGTTTAGTTTATAAGAGTTTTCTTTAAAATGCTCAATGTTTTATGTTTTTCGTAGACAATCCTCGGGTAGTCTGATACTTTTAAACAAGACGTCTGGGATGTAGAGCTGAGCTATTCAAGGCTTGATACCATTTGTTGCATGCATTCTTTTCTTTAAATGGAGGTATTCAGATGATGAATTATTTCAATGCCAAGTATCGTTTTTAGCCTTTATCTCTAACTTGTGAATGATACCCTTCTTAAGTGTGTTGAAACTGAGAAACGTGTGTAGGATTATTTATCGAATGACACGTCCTTGTTGGCTGTGTGTATGTGTGTGTGTGTGTGTGTGTGTGTGGTGTGTATGTGTGGTGTGTGGTGTGTGTGTGTGTGTGTGTGTGTGTGTGTGTGTGTGTGTGTGTGTGTGTGTGTGTGTTCGTCGGGCTGTGTCTCTAAAGAGTTTTAACAGCTGTTCTTAAATTTATTTGCGTGGATGTGAGGGAAATCCCTACTCCGCGATTACACTAAAATGTAATATTTGTTCAGTTGTGTAAATAATACTTTTTACTAAGTGTTGGCTGTAGTGGTTACATTTCTGGTGTTATATTCTTCAGGAAAATGTCCTGCAGTTGTCTACCTGTGTCTTTGTGCATGTAGGAAGATTAGGGCGACACATTTGGATGGAAGTTTGTAAGTCTTTGTGTTGTTGTGTATATTTTTTTAAAAGTGTCTTTGGTCGTTGTGTTGTCCAACATGCTTCATATTGTGACCTGCAGGCTGTACGTCTTCACGTTTCTATTTACTTGAATTATTTAAATGATTGATTATCAGCCAATGTTGTCATACCTGTAAAGAGAGAGTTCACATTAAATACAACTATTGTCGTAGTCATTATTGTTTCATTGCTGAATGCTGACTCAATTTGTTTTCAGAAATGTCGGATCACTCCGCAGGTTTTAAAACTGGTTTCCAGTAAGCACTTTGGGATTGCATTAACAGATAGTTTCAAAAAATACATTTAAGGTTAAATATTTGAATCATATTTATTTTATGCCCACAACTTTACAACTACCACTTAACTCTCATCACAATTATAGTAGAGTATTACTGCAATTGAAGTCTGCACCATAGACTCTGTTTCTGCAAAAATACACAGAAAGTGTGTCATTGGTGCAGGATTTGTATTCACCATTGGTCTGATTCTGAAAGAAATTCAACTTTTGGGGGAAACGGAGTTGACAATGCAGACCACAATTTTTTGGGTTTCTTATATTTGAAAGTATAAGTCAATCAATCAATGATATCAAACCACAATTTTTTGGGTTTCTTATATTTGAAAGTATAAGTCAATCAATCAAAGATAAAATGTTCTAAGATGGATGAAATGTTAGTTTGGATCCAACTCATACAGAACAAACTAAATATAAATCTTCTATCTAAATCCTAAATCCATACAGATATGCTAATTCTCAAAGATATACTAATTGGCAGAGGTGTCAAGTAACGAAGTACAAATACTTTGTTACCTTACTTAAGTAGAAATTTTGGGTATCTATCTATACTTTACTAGAGTAAATATTTTTCAGCCTACTTTTTACTTCTACTCCTTACATTTTCACACACTTATCTGTACTTTCTACTCCTTACTATTTAAAATGACCTTGTTACTCCTATTTCGGCTTGCGCCATCGGATAGAGTGAATTTGATTGTGGTTGGATGAGAAAAGAAACATAAATACCATTCTGACACCCTATTGGTTTATAAGCGATCCATCGTGCCCTGCACATGATCCAGGGCCCAGTCTACATTTCTGACATGACATAAATCGCGCCCACATTCCAGCTAGGAAAATAGCAACTTATGTATGACTTTTTCCCAACCATTACAAATACTTACAGGGAACTAACTATTTCATTCATATCTTCCCACTCCATGAAAACACAATGCTCCGTAGTACACATATATGGTTCTTTAATGTATTTGCATTGTACTATACTATATTGTACTATATGCGTTTATTTTCAATGGGCATAAATGTGTCTGAAACAGGTGCATCCAAATTTTTTCTATCATTAACATTTATATAGTCATTAAAATGGCCTTTAGAAAAAAATAATGGGGGGAAGTGGGGGCAGGGATCAATAAGCAGTGTGCTGTTGTGTCAGCGTCACAAATTCACGGATGGGAAAAATGCAGAGACCGAAAACGGCCCAGCGTCCCATGCCCGGGGATGAGCTGCCGAACTCGGGAGAGGAGGACCTCAGAAGACGAGGCTGTGTCCCCTCTCGGCACATCCTCCAGTCCGCTCCAGACATCGGCGGTGCAACAAACCAATGAAGTATGATGGTATATGAATTTGGACCTGATTTTATTTGCAGTATGCGTATGGATGTAGTTTCATTCCCTTACCACTAGGTGTCATCGTTGTATCGTAAAACCTTGATGCGGTATCTTAGCATCATTATCTAAACTTTGATCATGATAATGGTTTCTTTGTAAACAATACTATTATTGTTTTAAAAAAAATACAATATTTTATAGAAACTAACTGAACAAGTTCATGTATCAACTTTAAAAACGTAACATTAGAAGTGTAATGATAGACGGGTAGGGTTCCTACTTATCAACTATTTAGAATTTATTGCTATTTACTATTACGATTACTATTTAGCGGATGCAGTTATGCAAAGTGCTTTTAGGGAAGCTTGCTCTGGGACGGCTACAGGTAGACTGTAGAAGCTGGGAACAAAGGCTATGTTAGGGTGTGAGAGAGGCCCTTCCAGGACCCTGATGTTCATCTATTGTTAATTTATTTCTCTCTCTCACTGTCTCTCTCCTCCCAGGGCTCCTGGTCTGGTTCTCCTCTGATGAGACGGAGTCTGGTGAGCCGTTAGAGACTCTGTTGGATTCTGCATAGGGGCCCCCAGGGGCCTGCCTTTCATGATTCTTAACAGTATTGGCAGCTCCTACTAGAAATGAGGGGGGGGGACACATCCTTTTTATAATAGTATTGTATTAGCATTTTCGCTTATGCTGTGGTACTTTTATTGTTATTAGCTCTAGTGTTGTTCAAATTCTGTTGTCAATAACAACGCAGTGTGTCATTGTGTTTATCAGTTTGTTGGTGATTTGCACAAGTGTGTCTGTGAACGGATGAGTGGTAATGTGGGATTAATTCAGGTGGGTATATGAATGGATGTGTGTTGGTTTGTGCATGTGTTTAGAACTGGTGGGGGGGTGTGGTAGAGAGAGAGAGCATCTCCACACACACACAGTGAGACAGAGAGAGTTTACTTAAGGGTTAATGAATAAGTGATTGGGGCCCCAGGGGTTGTGGAGAAAAGTTCTGTGGAAACAATCTTCTTTCCCAGAAGGAGGGGGAGTGGAGGAGTCTGAGGTGTACACCACACACACACACACACACGCACACACACACACACAGACACACACACGCACGCACGCACACACGCACAAGCACACACACAACACACACGCACACAAAATGAACCATGCCAGAAAGAGTAGGAGAGAGAGGAGGTGTGTGTGCCTGCAGCTGTAGCCCTTAAGTGCTAGTAAACTAACTAGCACGTACTTGACGAGAGAGAGAGAGAGAGAGAGAGAGAGAGAGAGGAGAGGAGAGAGAAGAGAGAGAGAGAGAGAGAGAGAGAGAGAGAGAGAGAGAGACGCATTGAACTAAAGAGCGA
>OLKM01001715.1:40000-65000 GCA_900291075.1 Melanogrammus aeglefinus
CTCCCAGTGGAGCCGGAGTTCAAGTACGTGGGCAACATGCACGGCAACGAGGTGCTGGGCCGCGAGCTGCTCATCCAGCTGTGTGCCTTCCTGTGCCAGGAGTACCGCGCCGGAAACCATCGCATCCAGCAGCTCATCCACGACACGCGCATCCACATCCTGCCCTCCATGAACCCAGACGGCTACGAGGTCGCCGCCAGGCAGGTACGGCTAACACGGGTAACACCCCACGCACGCACGCACGCACGCACGCACGCACGCACGCACGCACGCACGCACGCACGCACGCACGCACGCACGCACGCACGCACACACACACACACACACACACGCAACACGCACCGCCACACACACACACACACGCACACACACACACAGCACACACACACACACACACACACACAGCACACACGCACGACACACACACACACACACACACACACACACACACACACACACACACACACACACACACACACACACACACACATGCACGCAACAAGTGTGGTGGACGGTTGGTGGGGTGGTTCTGGGAGAGAAGGTTAGGATGGGGATGGAGGTAGTGGGGGCATGGAGGTGGTGACGAGAGAGAGGGGGGGTGGAGGTGAGGAGAGGGAGGGGGGGTGGAGGTGAGGAGAGGGAGGGGGTGGAGGTGTGGGGGGGGGTAGTCAAAGTTATAAACCTGTGTCAGAATATGAAGTTATTGCATTTTAAGTTTGATATTTGTGTGTGTGTGTGGGTGTAATCATTACCTCACAAAGCGTGCGGCTTACCTAGATGCACACATACATACACATACCCTTACACACACACACACACACACACACACACAGGTCTGGAGGGCTCACTAATTGCGTGTCATGCGGGTGCGTGTGTGCGTGCGGTGCCCTGCGCGCGTGTCTCAGACGGAGCTGCGTGCCGCGCTGTAATTTAGCGGCTGATCGCGCTGAGAGGCACCGGCGTGTCAGGGAACACAAGCCCACCCCTACCACCCCTTACCCCAGCACTCCCACCACCACCACCACCACCACCACCACCATCCACACACACAGAGAGGTCCATTGTGCTTCTCCTTTGGAGGGGGGGTGGGGAGAAACGCACAGAAACCACACGGTAACCCCCTCCAACAGGCTCGCCCTGCACCCACATCTTTCAGTTGTTTACCTCTTCAGAGATAAATCAGAGAGCATGTTACGTAACAGAGAGTTATGTAAGGGTCCTACGACCAACGGCTCGTCATAGAATATACAATAGATAATACACCGTATGATGCATGATGATTACAATACAACACAAGGTGGTGAACCACAAGTGCATTTCCACACATACTTCTGCAAAACCTGGATTTATAAAAATAAATAAAACTGAGAGTGGTGTGTGTGGGGGGATTGGATGTCCCCTCTTGTCTCCGAGAGAGCAGGGGTAACCAAACCCTCTACTCTAAACAGTCTGGCTTCATTCTTGGTGAACCTCAGATATATTGCAATGGTTCCTCTCTGTTGGGCTCCAGCTGGCTCCAAGTGTTCCTGTTACCGGGCATCAGCCCCAGCCAATCAGAGACTGGTTCCAACTGATGTCATCGGGCACCAGCCCTAGCCAATGAGAGACTTTTTGCTGAAAGCAATAACCTTTAATTTAGATTTTTTTCTTGGCTTTGATGGTTGATTGTATCGTTGCTCTTTAGAACCAACCAGAGTGTTTGATTGGTGTGTGTGTGTGTGTGTGTGTGTGTGTGTGTGTGTGTGTGTGTGTGTGTGTGTGTGTGTGTGTGTGTGTGTGTGTGTGTGTGTGTGTGTGTGTGTGTGTGTGTGTGTGTGTTCAACAGGGCCCAGAGTTCAACGGGTATCTGGTGGGCCGGGGGAACGCCCGGGAGATGGATCTGAACCGTAACTTCCCGGACCTCAACGCCCTGATGTACTACTACGAGAAGACCAGCGGCCGCAACCATCACCTCCCTCTGCCCGACAACTGGGAGCAGCAGGTACACACACACACACACACACACACACACACACACACACACACACACACACACACACACACACACACACACACACACACACACACACACACACACACACACACACACACACACACACACACACACACACACACACACGTACACTTAACACCCTTACAACTATCCCCTACACACACACTACCACAGAAACAGCTGTAGATCTAGTAAAGGTTAACACTTAACACAATATTACACCATCCCAGTCATTGGATTGGCTAGTGAAAGATGGGAGCGACACTGGGAGGGCCAATCAGCCATCCAATGGGGCCAGCACTAACCCCGTGGCCCTGCCCCCCAAACATCCTCCCAAACTGTTCCTGTTCCCCAAATGTGCATCGGTCGTACACTTTTGTCCCGTTGCATTGTGGGTATAAGCAGTGCACTATGTAGACTACCACTTTTGTCCACAACAAAAATGGTGACGCCCTAAATAGTGCCGTATATAGGGCACACAAGCCAGCCAAATGGAGCACTGGCCCGGACTGCTCTCCCAGGACGGCTGTGTGTTTTTCTCACAGCAGCAGCTAATTCCATCCAGGCTCCCAGCGACCCACGGGTGGAATGGGCTGTTACATGCCAACCCTGCTCTCACACGAGTATCTACAGATGGACTCTCCCTGTTCTCACACTAGTGTCTACAGATGGACTCTCCCTGTTCTCACACTAGTGTCTACTGATGGACTCACCCTGTTCTCACACTAGTGTCTACTGATGGACTAACCTTGTTCTCACACTAGTGTCTACAGATGGACTAACCTTGTTCTCACACTAGTGTCTACTGGACTCACCCTGTTCTCACACTAGTGTCTACTGGACTCACACTAGTGTCTACAGATGGACTCACCCTGTTCTCACACTAGTGTCTACAGATGGACTCTCCCTGTTCTCACACTAGTGTCTACTGATGGACTCACCCTGTTCTCACACTAGTGTCTACAGATGGACTCTCCCTGTTCTCACACTAGTGTCTACTGGACTCACACTAGTGTCTACAGATGGACTCTCCCTGTTCTCACACTAGTTTCTACTGATGGACTAACCTTGTTTTCACACTAGTGTCTACTGGACTCACACTGTTCTCACACTAGTGTCTACTGGACACTGTCCTCACACTAGTGTCTACTGATGGACTCACCCTGTTCTCACACTAGTGTCTACTGGACACTGTCCTCACACTAGTGTCTACTGATGGACTCACCCTGTTCTCACACTAGTGTCTACTGGACACTGTCCTCACACTAGTGTCTACTGATGGACTCACCCTGTTCTCACACTAGTGTCTACTGGACACTGTCCTCACACTAGTGTCTACTGGACTCAGACTGTTCTCACACTAGTGTCTACTGGACTCACACTAGTGTCTACTGGACTCACACTCTTCTCACACTAGTGTCTGCTGAGACTAATTCTGTTCTCACACTTATATCTACTGAAACTAACCTAACCTTGTTCTCACACTAGTATACACACACAAACACAAACACACGCACACTACTTGTGGACACGTTTGTAATCTTCCACCAGGGTGATGCCAAGGTAGCCAGCTTGCCTGGAAGCTAGCATAACATTTCTCTAACGCGTAACAGCCACAGCCCCCACCTCCCACGAATATTTATATAAAAGACCCCCCCCCCCCCCCCACCCCCACCCCTTCCTCTCACCCACAAGAATTACAACTCCTAGGTCCTCCATCAGAGGTCCAAGGTTAACACGCTTTCATTGGCCACCGAGGTCTGGCACGAGCCAATTGGAAGCCAGTCAGCGCTGTTTATTGTTCTTTCAATTCTCTGGTCGGGGACACGGAGCACCTCTGGTCTACTCGTGGCTACAGCGGAGAGCCACGGTTAGCATCACAGCCTCTGAAAACACTCGGCCCCTCAGAGTGGAATGTGAAGGTTCCTAGCGTGCCTCCAGCTAGCTAGCAGGCACCACTGCTGCTGCACTGTGGTCTCAAACAGTTTGTGTGTGTTTGTGGAACGGTGTGAGTCAGTTGTTTCTCTTCTATTTAAATACACGTAAAGCTTTGCGTAGCACAACAGCAACACACTCAAGGACTTGTTTTGCTAGCGCTCGAGCCATTGCTCCTATGAGGACCCCAATCAGTCCCTTAAAAAGGGGGATGGGCTGAGTGGGTAGGAAAGGTCAAAGTTTAACACGGCGGGTCCACTGAACTTTTAACGGCAATTCCAAATGAGGACGTGGACACTGTTTCAAAGACACGCCTGGTGTGAATGATCCTGTACACATCACTGGGATAAGGGAGAGAGATCATGGCTACTAACCGCTGGTGGTTTGGCGAGGCCTCCCTCCCTCCCTCCCTCCCTCCCTCCCCCCCCACTCTCCCCTCTCCCCCACCTCCCCTCCCTCCCTCCCTCTCCAACCAATCAGCCCCTGATTGGTGGCAGAGCCTTTTAAACAGTCTGGCTCCATCCATTCCCAGGCTGATGATGGTATGTTTGAAGGCCGGGTTGTTGACGTTGTGGAGGAGGCCAGCTGGTTATTTTAAACATGAAGGCTAAGTTTCCATGGGAGACCGTCAATAGAGGGGAAGACAGAACACGTCACAAAGCTGCTTTAACAATACAAACTGGACTGACTTTCTAACTCTTCACTCGGTAACCGTTGATGTGATCAATGAATATTGATCTATTGGAGCCATACTGAACTATGTGCTGCGATTATGGTTAAACCTGAATGTTGAATGGTTTCTGTGTGCTAAAGGCCCCCAAGGGTGAGTTCTGCTACTGCACGGCTGTTTCAACCCTAATTAATACACCTAAGCTGTCTTTGTATAAGCGTTGGCTTATTGTTTGGATTGACTGTCGACTGGCCCCGCTCAAACAGTGGCCTGCTTCAAGCAGGGCACTGAAGGCCACTGTTAAGTCAACATGCGAGGAACATGAGCTTACATGTCATTAGTTCTTTAATGTGGATCATTCCACGCAGCCAAAACGTGGCCTGCAGAGTCAGGGGAAACTCCAGCTTACATATTTTGCAAACCATTCCTTAGAAACAGCAAGGCAGCGACCCAATTAGCTGCAGTCAGCCCTCTGCCTCTCTGCCCACCCTCTAGTAGTGGAACGTGATTGGAAGTAGACCCGCTGGCGCCCGTCTGGGCCTCCGGTCAATTCTTTTCCCCGGGTTGAGTTTCCATTGGTAAAGTGCAACTATTCAGTGTTCCCTATTTAGCAGACGCTTTTATCCCAAGCTTCTTCTTGAGGTGAGGATACGTGTCATTGAGGAGCAGGGAACCAATCAGATGCCTTCCTGCTCTTAAGATGCCTGCAGGTAGACTGCGGACATTGGGGTCCAACCTTTTAACATTCTGGCGCCACAATTCTTCTCCACCATAATCAGTCTGTCGATAGTAGTCCAGGTCGATGTGGTCCAGACTTGGCGTCCGTATTGACGGTGTCGTCTGGTTTCAGGTGGAGACAGAGACCAGGGCGGTGATCAAGTGGATGCAGAACTACAACTTTGTGCTGTCGGCCAACCTCCACGGGGGGGCCGTGGTGGCCAACTACCCCTTCGACAAGTCCAGAGACCCCCGCATCCGGGGCCGTGTCACCTCCGCTGCATCGCCTGATGACAAGATCTTTAAGAAGGTACCGTTCCTTCCTCCGATCAGAGGCCTGCTGTTGACTGAGGTTGCGTAGATGTCGTCCCCACGCTGCTCTTTAAAGCGGTGCATGCTAGCGTTTCATCCCATTTCTTAAGACTGACTGTTAGGACTCATCTTGGTCTTCGTCTGAATTTGTTTCTGAAACTAAATCTAGCTGCAATCTAAGCCTAAATCCGTCTCTAAAACTGGTCCCAACTCTATGAATCTAGAACTAAATGCAGATGATTACTGATCCTGAATTAGAATCTGAATCTCTTATTCTAAATCTAATTCTAAATCTAAACCTGAATCATAATGTAGAATTTCATCTCATTGTAAACAGGAATGAAAATATAAATCTAAACGCGGATTTACAGCTAAACACTAAACCTCAATGCAAATGTAATACATGAACCTAAACCTGAAACTGATTCTATTCCAAACGCCAGTTGGCCAAAGCCTACTCCTACGCCCACAGCTGGATGCACGAGGGCTGGAACTGCGGAGACTACTTCGAGGAGGGGATAACCAATGGGGCCAGCTGGTACTCTTTGTCCAAAGGTAAGACCACCCCCCCCACCCCCCCCCTGGTCCTCCAACAGCCAGCCCTCCAAGCCAAGAACAACAAAGATGTCAGAAACACAACATGGAACTCAAAAGTTTTCCATTCCCCCTCCATCACTTTCTGGTGCCTAAATTCTCTTGCCCTTGCTTCTTGTGGCTGGGCTGCCAGGAAAACTGATATTTCCTCTTTTTTTCCTCACATTTTTTCTCAGACGTTTTTTTTACTTTCTCCGTCTGTCTGTGAGCAAATTCCAGGAATAACTAGGAGCAAATATTACTTTCATGTTGGGTGCAGAGTGCAAATATTAAACAACAATTTGCAGGGCAACGCAGCCGGAAAACAGATTACTGGTATGTCCAAATCACAACGGCAGCGGGGGAGAAGCGACAAGACAGTAAAAGGGACCATAGTCCTTTATGAAGCACTTGGCTGAGAGCACTTTGAATAACTCCCTATCTAACAGTTATGTAACAGTTTAATCTTTCTAGGAGCCCTTTGGACCAAGGGTTTAGGGCCCGCAGGACCCTGTCTATTGATTAAATCCTGATTAGCTGAGTGGAGAGTGACGAGTTCACACAGCCAATGTTGACCCTCTTCATTTTTCTTGTAGTTTCAAGTTGGCTTTCATTTGGTTTGGGTTTTACTTTGTGTTGCGATGATCGTGTTCTCCCGGATGAGGTCCACCTCAGGGTTTGGTGGAAATAAAACCGTTGGCTTCGAATGCTAAACGTCTTGTTGACTTTGTGGTCTCTGCACCGTTTATATTTAAATCGAATGATGCAAATGCTAATTGTTGTTAATAGCGCTATCCAAGCTGAAGTGGTAGCATAGGTAGTGTCTTTAAATAGCCAACACCCTTCCCAAAAACAAGGCTTACAAGGCTTAGGATACACCCAAATATTGCTCTAACAACTCAGACCTGTATGAAAATGTAATAATGATGTTATCTCCTTAAATAAGCCACTATTAACTTAATCTGCCACAGTATATCTAGGCACGACAATCTGGAAAACTGTATACTGTAGTACTTTTCCATTTTCTCTCTTGCCTGATTCATGCCCCTGTTGGCATAGATGTGAAGACCACACCTACATTCTCGCTGTAGTAGAGACATGTTATGTTTGCTTAACTTCAGGAGGACCCTAGCTCGGCCTAATCTGCCCCCAGTACACTCTCTCCTGCTGCAGCTCAGCGCCGGGTGTTTGAATGAGCTCAGCGTTGAGTTTATTTTCCCCCCTCCTCTGCTTGTGCAACTCCAGCGTTTGGTCTCAAACAGTTGTCATGGGGATTGAGAGTGTCAACTTACCGAGAAGTCGCTGTCTCTTTTCCGTTGACACTCTCTCTGAATGAATTACATTTATTTTTGATTTCTTCGGTATTTCGGAAACTTCCTTTTTTGAGGAACTTTGTGATTTCATCACTTCTCTGATTCCTCTTCCTGGCGGACTCCTCTTACTGGAGTCCTGTTTTCTCTGACTCATGTTACTTGCATCATAGTCCCGCTTCTCTTTGATTGTTTATCTTCCCAACCCGGTTGCAAATGTAGTCAAAGTTCAGTGAAATGTAATGCATTCAGAGTCTCTTTACTGTAATGATTCCTGCACAGATAAAAACGTAATGATACATTATTAAGAGTACAACTTTAACATGATTCACAATTCAGTGACGTCTGGTGACCTCTGGTGATGCTACAAATTAACATCGATGTGAACGTCGTCTATCATAAATAAACCTCCTTAACCATAGCTCAATAAATTGACCTCCTTAATTATAGTCTATTTAACAATTATTGTATTCACGGAGCCTGAGGTTTTAGTACACGTTAGTACACGTACACGTGAACACTCGAAAAATAAACAAGATAACACTTTTTGACGGGATGTATTTGTTTTTATTGGCAGTTTATTTGTTTTTATTAGTGTGACAAGACGACCGCCACGCGCATGAAAACAATCTCCAGAGGTTGAGATTTCAATCATGGGATATTGCCCAATATCTCGAGATAGCGAACCAATCAAATGGCGCCATCTTAGGAGGTTCACGTGTAGCATACACTAACATAAATTAACCTCCTTAACTGTAATTGATGATAAATAAACTTAACTAAGGTCTATCCTAAATGAATCATAAAATGGAGCAGGGAAGCCACAGCGCGCTGCCTGTCCCCTGATGACTAGCTTTATTCTTTAGCTCTTTTCTCAGCACTCAAGCTGGTCCTCACATCAAAATAAGTTCTGTTAACTGTGTGTGTGTGTGTGTGTGTGTGTGTGTGTGTGTGTGTGTGTGTGTGTGTGTGTGTGTGTGTGTGTGTGTGTGTGTGTGTGTGTGTGTGTGTGTGTGTGTGTGTGTGTGTGCGTTCCCAGGCATGCAGGACTTCAACTACCTGTCCACCAACTGCTTTGAGATCACGCTGGAGCTGAGCTGTGACAAGTTCCCACCCGAGTCGGCCCTGCCCCGCGAGTGGCTGGGGAACCGCGAGGCCCTGGTGTCCTACATAGAGCAGGTACACACACACACACACACACACACACACACACACACACACACACACACACACACACACACACACACACACACACACACACACACACACACACACACACACACACACACACACACACACACACACACACACACACACACACACACTAAGGATCAGCATTTATTTGTAAATCAGATTTGACCAGAGGCCTTGATCAGTGGTGTCATGGGTGTATGAATGGACATGTGTGTGTGTGTGTGTGTGTGTGTGTGTGTGTGTGTGTGTGTGTGTGTGTGTGTGTGTGTGTGTGTGTGTGTGTGTGTGTGTGTGTGTGTGTGTGTGTGTGTGTGTGTGTGTGTGTGTGTGTGTGTGTGTTTTAAGAAGTACAAACCAACTCAAGACTAATAACAGAACCTAAAAAGGAGGACATCCATGAAGCCCAGCATGGTTGCCAGCATGTGAGCCCCAAGAGAGATACTGTGTTCCTATTGGTCCACTTCTGCCCTATATAGTGCACTATTTAAGGTGTCGCCATTTTGTAGCGTTGTCTGAAATTTGAAGATACAAATCCGAAAAAAAAAAACAGAAACGTTTTCCCTAAATAGCGTTCTATATAGTGTTCACTACATAGGGGATAGGGAATGAGGACAGCACTCATACTCCTTGTCAACACCGGGTGCATGTTGTTTTGTTCACTCAGACAACAGTAAAGCAGGAGGAACACAACCACCAACCAAGTCAGGAGGGGCTGGGGTCGTCACACCAGCACTAATGCATGCACGCACACTATGGAAGGCCAAAAGAGTCCTAACTACGCCTCATTAGACGTGCATTGATATAAATCAATGTAATTTGAACGCGCTGTTGATCGGATCATATTGCACGTTCAATTTTCATAACAGGCAGATTAGCTCGCAGCCAGTAATTATGAACCTTCTTCCCCCGATCCACAATAACCCAAGTCAGACACCAGTCACACCACTGAAATAATGACCTTTCTCTAAGTCGCGCTGTGCATTCACTTTACTACACTTGGCAGATCAAGGCTATATGGGGTGTTTTATCAATACATTTTTCACTTAAATCACTGCGTTTTTTTAGTGCTCATAAAGTAGCGTACAGATCCATATTTCTGCCTTCTAAGACTGTGTTCAATGTGAATTGAAAACACAGATTTGATCCACTAAATCAGCGTGGTTTACGGCATAATAAAATACAACACCATAAACAACGCCCCATTACAGCAAAAACGCTGTACTTTATGTTCATTTTGATGAATACACGTTTACAATTAGGTGTTTTTACCCTTTTGGACTTCCATGCGCATGCACACACACACACACACACACACACACACACACACACACACACACACACACACACACACACACACACACACACACACACACACACACACACACACACACACACACACACACACACACACACACACACACACACACACACACACACACACACACACACACACACACATTTACCCTTCAACCAGCAGCCAAGGGTCTAGTTCACTCTGCATACTATACGCTGCATGTAAACTGATTCTACCCTCTGAAGCGTGGAGAACAAGGTTTATTTTCTGGCGGTATACAGAGACAAACCCTACTTTATCCCACCTGTCATGGAGCTATGACTGAACGCAGTGATACAGACCCACTAATGGCTTTCTATAGCCACTAGGGAGTAACTGAGAAATGAATCTCTCTCTCTCTCTCTCTCTCTCTCTCTCTCTCTCTCTCTCTCTCTCTCTCTCTCTCTCTCTCTCTCTCTCTCTCTCTCTCTTCTCTCTCCTCTCTCTCTCTCTCTCTCTCTCTCTCTCTCTCTCTCTCTCTCTCTCTCTCTCTCTCTCTCTCTCTCTCTCTCTCCTCTCTCTCTCTCTCTCTCTCTCTCTCTCTCTCTCTCTCTCTCTCTCTCTCTCTCTCTCTCTCTCTCTCTCTCTCTCTCTCTCCCTCCCTCTCTCCCTCTCTCTATCTCTACCTCTCTCTCTTTCTCCGCTGTCCTCCGAGTGAACTGTGCAGAATAACAGTTTGTTCCAACAGCACACCCTTATAACTCTCCAACAGTATCTATATCTTTCTATATCTTTAGCAGACGCCTCAGGTGTCTTCAGAGAAGAGAACTGCCTGTACATTACTGCTAGTCCTACACACTGGAAAACCAAACTCGTGTTCCAACCTAATATGAGAAATAAGGTTGAGCCTAGTACAGGGTTTGTTTTGTGGAGTCTATCTGACATGATCTGATCTTATCTAATATACTCTTGTATAATATAATATCATATAATTCATTCTACTTGGATTATATTTAATCCAATAATGTTTACTAAATTGTGATTTGTACTATTGCTACATTGAAATGACAAAATAATCGAATACATGCCCCGCATCTCTCCTTATCAACCTTAAGAAAGACACGCATCGTTTTGAACCAATTAACATGAAAGTAACAAACCTAATCTTGAGGCTTTTCTCCTTTGTCTTCTTCTGCTGTTCTCTCACCCAGGTGCATCATGGGATTAAAGGCATGGTGTACGACGAGAACAACAATCCCATCGGCAACGCTGAGGTGGCCGTGTCCGGGATCAACCACGATGTCACCAGCGGTAAGAACAGGAAGCCCAGGAGGACGCACGCCTTTAAGGAGTCACACAAAGATGCCCTAGATGATTAAGAATGATTTTGGCTTCTTTTTTATAATTAATTTAAAGAATTCTCATTGGAAAGGTTGCTGCTGTTGTTTTATCTTCTAATGTATTTTGGTTAGAAATCAGGCCTGAATAAGCCATTGCCAGAGCAATATTCAAATGTATATTATTCTGGAACCAAAATGCCTAGGGATGTAAAGATTTACAAATCACAAACAAATCAGAGTCTGGTCCATGGGTCTTTGAGTCCGGTCCACTAGTCTTGTAGAATAGTGGTTGTATTTAAGTGTCTCTCTGTGTTCACATTTCTTATTGTGCGGGGACAGGCCAGTGCCTCTCCAACTGATACAAGGTGTTATTTCCAACAATCCTCCATTTGTTTAGGTCCCTACAAGGAGGAAACAAATGGCTATGTCCCAAGCCGTCTGGGCCATAGCCAGGGGGGGGCCATATACCTTATCAAGGGAGAGAATGCTTCTGTTCTTTTGTTAGTCACGTTTTCTAATGTATAATACTCGCTCCAAACCTTTTGTTCGGTGAGAATAGGGATCGACGGCAAAGGAGCACGTCTGGAGACTGCTCCTCACCCACCTACACGATAAGACTATTCTGCCTAAGTCTGTACCCATGCTGTATTAAATCCTCGACAAAAAAACCTTCTATTCAACCCTCTGGTCCAACCTGTCAAACTGCCTTTATTTACACCTCAAGAATTACTACTACGAGGAAAAAATACACAACGCAGAGTCTTTACGAACAGTTTAGAAACAAGATGAAATCTATCAGTCTGGTCGGGTCTTTGAGTCTGGTCCATGAGTCCAAAAAAGTACAAATCAAGATACTTTTGCCATCATCAACCAAATAAGCCTCGTTAAAAGGAGACGTTTAACTTGAAAATATAAGATAAGATCAAATAAAATAGAAGTTTATCAATCCGAGGCGTTCAAGGCGCTCAGGTGCAGCAGGACAAATTAAATTGAAATACTAATTCAAACCAAGAACACAAACTGAGTGTTGTGTGTGTCGCTTCAGGGCCGGAGGGCGACTACTACCGGCTCCTGCTCCCAGGGACCTACACCGTGACAGCCTCGGCCCCCGGGTACCACCCCTCCACCAGCACCGTCACCGTTGGGCCCGCAGAAGCCATACAGGTAACCCTTACCCTGGGTTTGTCTGTGTGTGTGTGTGTGTGTGTGTATGTGTGCGTGTGTGTGTGTGCGTGCGTGCGTGCGTGTGTGTGTGTGTGTGTGCGTGCATGTGTGCGTTTGTTTGTGCGTGTGCGTTTTTGTGTGTGTGCGTGCACACTCTTGAAAACACCAGCTCTCTATGCTTGGCATTGCGAACAAACATAAAGGTGTAACATTGGTGTTGTGTATTGATGTATTGGTGGTGAATGTACAGTATATTGTTTATATATTTAAATCTAAACATAAACAACCCTCTGCTTCTTCACTCTATCTTCTCCCTTCCAGCTCCACTTCTACCTGAAGTCAGCACCCAAGCACAACCTGAACACTAAGCATCACCACAGCAAGAAGAACCTGTCTTCTACCAAGGTCCCCACTAGGTTGGGCCCCAGATAAGACACTAACACTGATCGCGCACATACTCACATTAACACACAGACGCACGTTCGCACACACACACACACACACACACGCATCAATACACGCACATACAACGACACACACACCATGTATATATGAACACACCTGGCCTCAACCACGGTCCCCTCAAAGACCCTATAACTGATCAACACACACACACACACACACACACACACACACACACACACACACACACACACACACACACACACACACACACACACACACACACACACACACACACACACACACACACACACACACTATCCCTCACTCTTATAAACACACACACACATCTGTGCACCCACTTTTCCATCCCTACATTCAAAGGTAGTCACAAACAACGTACACAAGTAAAGAAACCTTGCGAGACACACACAAACACACGCAGACTTACACACGCACATATATAGGTATTATAACACACTCAAAGATCCATAAACACTCCTTTACACTATCACATATACGGAATGGCCTTCGATTTTTGTGAGAATATATGATCATTATAAATGATGTGTTATAATAATCATTGTATTACCCAAATATTTTGTAGATACATTTAAACTGTGCGTCTTGTGTATTTATGTATAAATTGTGATTTTGTTGAACATGACAAAGCTACAGTTGTGAAAGAAGTTCTAAATTCACTATTACTATTACATTCATTATTATAAATTGATTAAAAAATAAAAAATAAAGAAAACTCATATTCGTGTGTCTTAATACTTTACTTTTTTCAATATACATAACTTTCTACAAAACATTTCTTCATTGGCTATGGCTTCCAGCATTGTACAATAAAACAGATGTCTTGTTTGGTTAACTATACTGCCATCTGCTGGTAAAGAGGAGCAGGTGCCTTAGCTTCTGTCACATTGAATTATGCAAAAGTTTCCGTGGGAGCGAATATGAAACTGAAAACATGGTGGAGAAGGCCACCTGAGAAACAGAAAAGTACGAAAAAAAACATGCTATGCAATAAACCTGGGTCTACTACCTCTACCACCCTAATTCCCCTTCTGTGCTTAATCTACTACTTATCTGTACTACTACTACTCAATACTAGGCTTACTACTAGTAACAATACCACCGCCACCACCACCACTAGGCTACTAGTTGTACGACTACTACCACATTACATACACGGATATTTCCCAAAGCAACTGTGGTCCAGTAGGCGTCCAGTAGGGTTCACTGCGTCACAAGGCAGACAGATCAGATGGTCGGGTCCCGGCAGCTTTGGGATTACCAACGGGAACATGGGGGACCTGGAATTAAATAATCAGATCTGCAGTAAGCATTCAATGAATCATTTATAATCTCACCTCATCCATGGTGATTAGGACTTGTTTTCCCTCTATACTCTAAATTCATCCAGTCATAGTTAATTATTCTAAATATGTATAATATTATCATCCTCAGAATGAAACAGGGTTTTGCTTAACATCAACATTCATACACTAGGATTTTTATTATGTGAATAAAACGAACTAACTAAAACATTGGAGGGAGTTGTACAGACATGAACCAGCCTTGGAAAAATTCCATGATAACCTCACTCTCTCTACCCCTCTCTCTCACTCTCTTCTCCTCTCTCTCTTTCTACCTCTCTTCTCTCCCCCCCCCCCCCCCCCCCCCCCCCCCCCTCCCTCCCCCTCCCCCCCCCCCCCCTCTCCCTCCCGCTCTCTCTTGCTCTCGCTCTCTCTCCTCTCTCTCTCTCTTTCACAAAACTCTGCCCTTCCTCTCACCATGAATCCATCAGTGAAACTGTCATCCTCAAGATGAACCATTGTTTATTTTTATAATCTTTCCAAAGTCCTCATCCATCCACCATATCCTAAACCAATAGATCACCTCTCTTTTTGACTAAACTACTCTGCAAGAGAACTTTCATCTCTTTTCCTTTCGGTTGTTGCGGCGGACACAATGCGCCTCCACAACACAATAGTCCAACAAACAAACAGGAACCAGCCGAGGTCTGCCCGTTGGCACCCAGCGGCGCATTGAGCGAGTCCAGAACTTTCCATGAGGCAGAGAATACTGAAAACATGCCAGATCGTTCCATCTGGAAAGTATATGAATATAAAAACACGATGAGGTAGGCTTTACGTGCCATATAGCTGTAAACATACTGCTACTAATAATACTGCTATTAACTATACCACTACTACTGCTACTGTTACTACTACATCTACTGCTAATACCAAGAATATGAATTGCAATACTCCTATTACTAGTCATAATAATACAACTAATAACAAGGGTTAGGGTCACAAATTTTCATGCAGAAAGCAAAAAAAACAATTGTTTATTGTCTGTAAAAACTACTACTACAGTTACTAAAAAATATTGTATAACGTATATTACTCCTACTATTTCTACCTCATACTAATACTACTTGGCCTGCAGTGACCAATACAAATATGACTGCAAATAGACCCTTTAACGATTGTGTTTCATAAGATTGCTAGAGGTTATGATTTCTGAATATTGGATCAATCTTTGCAGGATTATTGTGGACACTATCTGAGTATGAATCAGTTTGTTTTTCAGAGTCCGACCAGCGACAGTGGTGCTTGGCCACTAGGGCCCAGATCCACTGTTGCAGTCCCAGTTTCCCCAGGGCCCTGATAAACTGCCGAAAAAAGGACATACTGCATAAAACAACAATATACCTCTCTTATATTTTTCAACATATTAACCCAAAAATATCTAAAAAAAAGCGTTATTTTTGGCTGGTCATTAGTTTCGAAGTGTCATCCAATCACGCTTGCGGGATAAGCATTTGCGTAAATCTCCCAGATTGAATCAACTTCTTAAACCATGACCACTGAGTCATAATCATAAAACATCAGCACTGCATCACACTCATAATCTCTGCAGCAAGACAAAAGGCCTGCGTGTTGTCGCTGGCCTGTTGTGGCCAGTTCATCCCCTCTCCTCCTCCTCGCCAACACCCCCTCAGACGCTACACGCCAGAGTAGATTACCGCCGTCCAAAACAATTGCTGGCCTGTGTGCTGGCCAACGCCGCCATGCACTCACTTTAGTCACAAACAACGGGCTGCCAATTCATTGGTGGTCCGGGGGGGGGACAATAGAACTCATACCCACATGTCTCTCTGAATGACCGGTCGCTGTATGGCGGACAAAGACCCCAATTTATATAATACGACTGATCTAGAGCCTTCGTTGAGTACAGTGAATTATACTGTGTGTGTGTGTGTGTGTGGTTGTCTGTGTTGGTCAAACGGGGCGTCAATGAAGCCCACCTGTGACATTTTACAAACACAGCTCTCCCGTGGTGAGCTCTTCCCGCTCATCGATGAGTAAGAACTTAATCCCACACTTCTCTAGGTCATCACATGTTCCCACAATGCACTGGGGGTGGTGCTGCTGCTGTTGGCGGTGGACACTGGTAGACATGAGCTTTAAAAGGGTTCAGAGTATGTATGTGTATATGCATGTACAGTAGTGTGTGTGTGTGTGTGTGTGTGTGTGTGTGTGGGGGTGTGTGTGTGTGTGTGTGTGTGTGTGTGTGTGTGTGTGTGTGTGTGTGTGTGTGTGTGTGTGTGTGTGTGCGCACACACAGTTACGTTTGTGTGTGTACTTTGTGTGTTCAGAATGTGTATGTGTGCGTCCTATGTTTGACATTCACAGAGAGTGTGTGTGCCTGTGAGTGTGTGTGTGTTGTGTGTGCTTTTATGCGTGGTGTGTGTGTGTGGGGGGTGTATGTGTGTGTGTGTGTGTGTGTGCGTGCGTGCGTGCGTGCGTGCGTGCGTGCGTGCGTGCGTGCGTGCGTGCGTGCGTGCGTGTGTGTGTGTGTGTGTGTGTGTGTGTGTGTCTGTGTGTGTGTGTGTGGATGGCTGTGATCTGTAACCCCAGTCTCATGAGGTTGGTTCCTATCCCTGATGATCTGACAAGGAGGAACACAAGTTTTGATTTCCATGACAATTTGAATGTTTTCTTGAAATCATAAAAAAAAAAAATCCACTCCAAACCAACTCTATTGTAAATGTGTTATTTTATAGCCAAACCTAATAATATACACTAATGTATGGACCAGTGTGGACTAGTGTGGAGGATGTATGGAGCAATGCAATACTTGCATTGCTCCATACATCCTTGACTGTGACAGACTCCACTTCCCCCAATTGTCCTGACAAAGATGAGGAAGCCCGGTTACTGCTGGCAC
This sequence comes from Melanogrammus aeglefinus, assembly GCA_900291075.1. Classification (NCBI taxonomy): domain Eukaryota; kingdom Metazoa; phylum Chordata; class Actinopteri; order Gadiformes; family Gadidae; genus Melanogrammus; species Melanogrammus aeglefinus. The sequence continues at coordinate 57,132 of OLKM01001715.1, forward strand.
AGCACATAATACAACACACACACACACGCAAACCTGCACTGAACATGCAGACACACACACACACACACACACACACACACACACACACACACACACACACACACACAACACACACACACACACACACACACACACACACACACACACACACACACACACACACACACACACCCCTTAATTGTAAATGCACACACAAACACACACACACCAGACGCACGCACGCACACACACACAAACACACACACACACACACAAACACACAAACAGACACTGAACGTGCACACACACACTGGACATGCACATAAACACTGAACATACACGCACACACACCTTAATTGTAAATGCACACACGCACGCACACACACACACACACACACACACACACACACACACACACACACACACACACACACACACACACACACACACACACACACACACACACACACACACACACACACATACATAGACAGACATTAACCTCTGTCGTGACTGAGGCTGTAGCTCAGGTACAACCTCCTGGGAATAAGATTGTCAAAAGGATATTTCCCCTGCCAAAAGCACTTACACACACCAGATAGCACATGTTGAAACCCTGTGCTTCTCTTTACAGTTCGAATTTTCAATTTATTATAGAAAGTGGACAGAGACTTCAAAAGTAGGCTACAAAGATACAGAAATAAATGAGATCCTTATTATGATGATAGCCTATAAATAAATTAATGGACAAGAAAAATGGACATCAATGATATCAATCTACAAAACAAGAAATAGATAATAGGCCTATAAGCCTACTATACATTTGTCAATGTATTAATTGTTTGCCAATGTAATCTGATACTAACTCTATAAACCACTCTCTGTATAACGCTATATGATATATAAGAACGGACGTCTTTGAGGGTCATCATAGGAACACCAAGTCCCTTTGTTGCACCAGGGTTCATAAAATAAGTAAATAAGTATTTTATCAGTTTTAAGTCAGGCACTATCTTAGCCAGCCTCAGAGCAGAGGCGTGCCACATTTTATATTCCATGAGGCGTTCACGTCGGCATGGGAGAGCGGAGAACCAACCAGTTCAGTGATTCCAGCTTCTACTGGGATGACAGCTGATCCCGTCGAGACTTCGGCATCGGCAGCACCCCTGCCGTGTGGCATACGGTCTACAGTCTTCGCTTAAGTCGCCAGTGTCCGCATTAGTGATCTCAAGTTAGAAAGTCATGGCTATTCTTATGTCGCTAAAGTTGATGCCATAACTTAAGAGAATAAAGTGACACACCATATCAGCGGCCACGGGTCGCGGATGTCTGGTCGGATCTAACGCCCGATCGTTATATTTTTTTCGCACGAAAACTTGAAAGCATACAGGTAAGCGATGCATTGCAGTGGTTCTGTACACTCTTTAGAAGTGATTCGTTTCAAGTAGTTTCGTTTTCTAGGTGAAATATAGAAGTAACATGACGGGTAATGCATATCACAGTGTACTTCCACTTCAGTCTACTTTCCATAAGCATAATTCTTGAAGCGTAAAGAAGGCAATTCGTAACTTTTCTCATTTGTTTCACGACTAACGTTACTTCACATGCATCTGAAAGCGTATACATGACCGAGATGGATCGGCTGTGATACAGGGCGTAGATCTCTGGGTCGAGCCCAGCACGACCTCCGTTCATCCAGTGTGCTCTGTGCATACAAAGTACCCGTCTATCAGGGACAGACGTGACCTGAATGATCCGAGCCAACAGTGGCCTTTCTGATCTGATCTGATCTGATCTGATCAGGGCCCCTAGTCTAAAGTGATCTGGGTAAAGTCCCCTCAATGCTCTGTCACCTGTGGCGCCTGTGTCAGATGGTCCAGTGTGTACATGGGAACCACATGGACATGGGGTTGATTGATGACTAAAAACTCGTTTGAGGAAACATAATGTACCAACACCGTTTCAAATATTCATTTCTGTCATATTAGATTTTTGGTGCAATTAATACTAAGTGTCCATTCACATGTTTTGATGGGCCTGGAGATAGACGCTGGATGAATGGTTTAATACTTGATCTTCTAACGAGCTCACCACTATTTGTTGCCATCGAGACAAATAGTTGGAGAGCAAGCAGTTGACAGAGAGGGCTGGGACTGAATAAGCCAGGCAGTCTCAATTACAGGTGTCTGTGTGTAGTTGATCTATTCATTATTCATTGCTTGAGGTTGGATCTCTATCTCAACCTTGTTCTAGATATTGTGTACTTTATCAGTCTTTCTTCTCACTGTAGTTGGCTCATTATAGAACTGATCTAAGATTTGTTTTTTGGTATTTATTATATAGTGTTGCAAAGCCTACTGTCAATGCAATACAGAATAATGCCAATTATACACTGTGCTGAGGGAAATCACACATTTAGAACTCACAATATCCCTTATGCAAATGTTGGTGCTGATGATACCCTGTTTGGTCTACATGGCACTGCTTTTCGGTCAACACATGATATCAGCCTTGAACTGGAGGTGTGATGTCATCTGAAATCGTACTAGGCAAATTATTCTACACCAGTCAGTATTATGATATAAGTTGGAGAACACAATGGTCTACATTTCTAAGTAAATGCTGCATTACTTTTAAGCTTTTAAATAACATTAAACACACTCGTAGAGGAGGGGATTGGAGACAAGAGACCCAGGTCTGTTGTGCCAGGTGTAATAGTTTTGTAGTTACAAGCATAGAGACGTTACGTTTGAAATGGGTCCATCTACTGCGGAAAACACAGGGGGAGTCGCATCCATTAACAGTGTAGCAGCTCGGTTGCCATAGTAGTAGTCACTATGGCTACAGACAGACCTGAGAGCTGCTTTGACATTCTGTATTTCTGACAGAAGGCCAAACATTCTTGCCCTTGGGCTTGGGATTTATCGGTGTGTTTAGTACGTGATGTAACAAGAGGAATTCAGCCTCATAACATCTCCTGTGGTGCGGCGGGTGACTTACCAAAAAGTACCAAACTGCGTAAAATTGTCTTTCAGGCTTACCCTATTCTCTAATTAACAATTCAAAAGCTAAACTCAATAACATGTAGCAGCCTGTATGTATCTTAACATCAAAACAAATCGAAATTCAAACTACTAATTGAAGTGTCATGTCTGTCTTCACGTTGTTAATCTAATTTATCACCAAAACAATTTTCAGTCCATGTTCTGTTGGTCTTAACTCTTCCATGTTTGCCACTTCCTTTCTTTATTCCCGCCTGTCTACGCCTGACTCATTATAAATCAAAAGTCCGGCTCCTCCAGCACTTTTAAAAGTGTTTTGAAAGTTGGTTCCAAAAGGTTTAGTTTCATGTCTGCTTGTGGGGATGCCGGTAGTTGTCAGTGTGGAGCCATCTTGACCTTTAACCCTGCAACCAGCAGGAAGGGAAGTAGCATCCACCAATGTCTTGGCTCTCATGACATTTACAATCATCGGAATATTCTGGAACCCAATCTGTTCTTCATCACCCTCCCAGGGTGAAACACAACCCGAGCTAATGGGGCATCCTACTTCGTCTTCCTCTCCTCAACATACTTCTGAATGTGTACTCAAAAAGTATAATCTATGAATGATACACACACCCCCACACGCGGTTGAAGTTATTAGCCTGTGTATTTAAATGTATTGTCACCACAAAGGGTGTGTTTTACATTATATGGTAATGAGGCTTGGTTGAAACGGCCAACTGTTTTATAGACCACTGCGTTTGGATATAACGGGTGTTGATGTTAGTATTAACCTACAGACAATCACAGTGTATGTTTTTGGGGTATTATGTCAGATTCAGGCCTTTCATTTAGCAGATGCTTTTGTCTAAAGCAACATGGAGTGCATTGAGATTCATGTCATCAAGGAGGAGCAGTGAGGGGTGAAGCATTTTGCTCATCCCACCTACATGTGGGGATCAAACCCATCCCTCTCAGTTAGCACTTGGCAGTCAAACACTTTAGGAGTACAATTCATCAGCTTCCTACAGCCCAGCCTACTCCTCCTTTTGGATGCTTGGTGACCTCCGAGCTTAATTATTGATATTATCTTTTGGAGTCTTGTGTCAACATTTGGTGACACAGGATATGAGATGCGTGAGCGTGTTCTTTAGCACGTGTTGCATGTGAAAATACACACCTGAGTAATGTATCTGTCATGTTTGCTGGTGGAACACGGGGGCAGGATAGTCTACTGATTGTCACGGTGGTTTACTCCCAGTCGAAAGGTTGTGGGTTCAATCTCCAATGTCCACAACCTCACTTTAGGCATCCCGTAGCAAGATGCCCCAACAACCCTCCTAGCTAGCATGCATAAAAAAATAACTTATGTTGCTTTTGATAAAAGCTAAATGAATAGATGTGGCATAGTAACTTGCTAAAGTCATAGCCGTAGCTCTACGGTGGCTGGCGATCAATGCAGACAAGTTAGCTAGCTCAACATGCTATCAATATTGTTGCCGCGCTTTGCTTCATTGACATTTCTGGAAGGAACTTGGAGCTTAGCAGTTTACAGTGGTACACTGCGGTGTAGCCTAGGCAACTGCCCACTCAGCACCTCTTACATTCACATCCTGGAAGACAGAATCTCTTGTCCCTGGCTCTTTCAACATTTCTTTCTTCCTTTTCCCTTTGGGTTGGGGTTAGCCGTCATTTTCCTTGCGGGTTTGATGGCTTATGGTTGGGGGCATGCCCACTAAGTGTGCCCCAAGAACCTCCCTCCTGAATGAGAGCCTCTCAGTGAAGGGGTCTGTGAGACTGAAACTCTGCTGTAATAGCTTAAGCTAACAGTAAATGTGACATAATTGAATGCTCCATTTCGCCTTACTTCACACAGCGAACACAGAGGTTTTGGGTACCAATAGAATTGCATGACAGCGTGCTTAACATTTTTGTGAGATGAGGGATTTGGTTTACTCGCTGACGAGGCAGAAAATGTTCCTGGACTGACATGAAATGAGGACATGATGCTCACGGAGGGAAAACATTAGCGTGCGTTTGGCTAGATCCTGATTGGAAAGCTTTATGACTCGATATCGGGCTACAACGTTTTCTATGGTCAAATTTGTTCCTATCTTTATTGTAATATAAGCTTGATTTTTGTATGTATATTCTTCGCGAATGTTTAATATGTAATTGTTATAAGTTATAAATTGACTTTATCTGCTTTTCAATCATATTATTCACGAATGATCATTTTGGTTCCATTGTAGTTGCCTATTCAACCTATATGTCATAGACTTTATATGTCTTTATATGTTTAATAAAAGTTATGATTTCCACATATACAGTATGTGGAAATCATAACTTTTATTGTTTAGGGAAAAGGACAATAACATTTTGTCCGCGATCCATATTTATCGATTAGGATTGATTAGAGGGTACTCTGTCTTAAATCATGACAAACCAAATGACAATAATTATACAGAGTCTATTTAAGACGCATCAATAAAAAGCAGGTAGGCGCTAGGCTGCTCCTGTCGAGAACTAGCATGTGCCGGCAGACATTGCAGGGATCCAGAGCATTAAGTCCTGGAGACAAGCCCCCGCCACTGGACTATCCAGCCCTCTGTGACCCTCCGACCACGACAGGACGTCGTGACGTCATGACCCCTTCCAAACCTTTTCCACGGGAGTCCCTTCTGGAGAGCTAGATCGGGCCTGTTCGGTCTCTGACTTTTACTAAGGTGCGATATTTCGATTTTCATAGATCTATTCAGATATACACGTTTAAGCCCTCCTGTCTTCATTTGGATTGTTTTGGAAACACAAAACTTGGGAAATAGTCTTCTTTAATTTTCCTAACTAGGGACATTTCTAAAGGTTGGGTTATTTAGGGCTTTGAAGCAGCTATTTTTGTGAAAACTTACCATCTTTGTTAAAGGTTTTGATTCCATCAAAATCAGTTACATAAGATCACGTATGAAACTGGTTAGGTCCTCTTCTCTGAGGATTGGGTGTGGCGTATCTACGGACACCTCTTGGGTCCTCGCAGGGAAAACTCTCTGGCCCCCAAACAATTCCAGCCGTTTCCTTGACAACACAGCACAGTTCCATCTGACTCTTCCTCCTCACCCTGGAAATGTTTATGCAGGATTAGAGCTCCACCCTGTGTGTGTGTGTGTGTCATTTGGACAGTTCAGGAAAGTCTGCTTGCCAGTCTAGGGGTGTGTTTGTGTTAGACGTGCATTCAAGTGTGTGTGAATCTTTGTATTCGGTGTTTGCTGTGTGTATGTATTTCTATGTCTCCGTATGCTGCTTACGTGTGTGCGCCGTCTATTGATGTGTGCGTAGACCGTAGAATTACATTACAATTTGAAAAAGAAGAGTCTGAAAGCTTAAAGGAAAAGAGGAGGGAAGAGATCAGAGATGGGCTGAGGGACAAATGAGTTAGGGTTGACCCTTTAGACGCAATGTAGATGGTTGTCACGGCAAACACCTGAGTCTGAGTCAGAGTTTGGAACAGGAAGACGGTAATGACTAACTTAGAACCACGATCGACCAAGGTTGGGCACCTACACCCTTCCTTGTTCAGAGAGAGGAGGACGAGAGAGAGTATGAGTCCACAATGAAGGTGTTGAGAAAGCTAAAGGGAAAGCTAGCCAAAGGGAGCATGTTGCCTCCTCTCTACGGCCTGTGGGGACAGAGCTCATTGATTAGTTGTTTTTTTCCAAGCCTGGACTTGTCCCAGCTAGCCTGAAGGTGTGTTTAGCTCCCAGTTGGACTGGATGAAAAGAAGATACAAAATGATTCATAATGAATCACAGTCTTGATGTATTTCAATATTGAGTTTGGAGGCTAAAAAAGGAAGATTTAAGACAAAGTTGTTGGAAATATTTCAACAACATTTTAAGTGATTTATATCAAAATGGATTCAGGTAGTCACCGGGGCCGTTTCTGATCTTCTGGGGGCCCTAAACCACACCCTCCTTGTGTGTGTGTGTGTGTGTGTGTGTGTGTGTGTGTGTGTGTGTGTGTGTGTGTGTGTGTGTGTGTGTGTGTGTGTGTGTGTGTGTGTGTGTGTGTGTGTGTGGGGTGGGGGCTCTCCGCCCTCATTTGACTTATAAAATGTTCATGAATTCGAGAATTATATTTACCCTAGCTTTATTGTTAAAGCTAGGGTTGGAAATTCAGAGGAAAAAATCCAGACAGAATAAGACGGAGGTGGAAGTCTCCAACCGAAAAAAGAATCCAGATTGCTTGGTTTGTTTGTTTGCAGCTTTGGGTCTATAAGAGGCCTTCCATGTGGTCATCATTGGCTGTGTTTGTGTTCAGTGTTTGGCAGATGTGGGCCTGCCAGATGTTCAGTTGGCGCGGCCCCTCTCTGTGTACGACACTCTGAGGAGCCCAATATGAAGATAAAGGACCCCTGTAAGGACCTTTCTAGAAAAGCACACGCCTGTGAGAACAGAGTTTACTAGTATGTGGTCCCTTTGAAATGCTGAGGAATCGGGTTGTTAGTTGCTGTTGATTTGTGCCACACAGCAAGACTTCTGGGAGGCGAGAGAGAGACACATCGACCCCTACCCCCCTCCACCCTCCACCCCTGTACGGTCACGTGACCCCGGTTGACATGTGTTGGTCCACCCCCCCCTCAAACCCCCTCTGCCCCATGTGCTGACAGACCAGACGATCCCAAAGCTAAAAGCAAGGGAGACAAATGTCCCGTTATTGTTGTTTGTTGTTGTTTTAATGTCTGGAACAGTCCAGCGCTGGGCTGAATGCGTGATGCTATACAGTAGGTAGCGCCTGGTTGGTCAGCAAAAACCCACTCCCTATCTGCCAACCAGGGCTCTCCAGAGGCTTCTGCCTGTGTGTGTGTGTGTGTGTGTGTGTGTGTGTGTGTGTGTGTGTGTGTGTGTGTGTG
>OLKM01001715.1:67500-111346 GCA_900291075.1 Melanogrammus aeglefinus
TATTTCTGACGTGAATCTGAAACTAATGATTCTGTCTTTCTATTTCTCTCTGGGCACAACACAGGTTTGCATTACCCACCACTACCTACTACTGTGTCATTAACTAATAGGCTAGCTTGGGTTTCAATTTGTGCTGTGGTGTGTAACGACACACACGCACACGCACACGCACTCGCACACAGGAAACAGGTGTGTTCCTGGCTCTAGAGAGCCCATCCTAGAATAGCCTATCCTCTCTTTCGCTCTTATCTGTTTCTCTCATTCTCTATATCTCTTCCGTCTCTAGATAGAACCCTTATCAAGATAACCTGAGCCCTCTCTCTATCTCTCCGTCCCCAGCAGCTGGTGCTGCTGCCATGCCCCCCAAGCTAGACAGAGGCCTCATTGACCCTCTGTCTCCTCTCCCTCCGTCTCGCCTTACACACCTGCAGTCTGTATAGCGCCGGCTGAGAGCGCTTACTTACGTCTTAGAGAAATTATTATTTAATTCTTTGAAAATGTTTTATTCAACGAAATTTGGGCGAGCTTGATGATTTTGTATTAGAGCACTGATAGCTCGTTTTGTTTTGACATTCTTACTTTATTGGTCACCGAAGACTAAATTAAATTAGGCTATCTGTTTTCTGCAGAAAAACAAAAAAAAACAACAATGCCATTCTCTGTGTTGGAGGCTTGTGACGCGAAGCCTAATTCGGTTTTACAGAATCATCAGGATATGTGTATTTAAGCCACCTAGTGGTGAGACTAGAGACCTGCATTCATATACATTAAGGAATATAAATTTAAAATAAATGACTCCCTCTTCCTCTCCCTCCCTCCCTCCCCCCCTCTCTCTCTCCTTCCCCCTCCTCCTCTCCCCTCCCTCTCTCCTCTCCCCCTCCCTCCCTCCCTCCCTCCCTCCCTCCCTCCCTCCCTCCCTCCCTCCCTCCCTCCCTCCCTCCCTCCCTCCCTCTCCAGGGGATGAGTGATGGAGGTGGGCTCGGTGGTCCGGGCGGTCTTTGAGTTCCTCCCCAGCGTCTCTGAGGAGCTGCCTCTCTTCGCGGGCGACGTCATCGAGGTGCTCAGCGTGGTCGACGAGTTCTGGCTGCTCGGCAACAAGGATGGAGTCACAGGTGAGCGGGTCGGCCCACCTCATCATCATCCAGAGATGACTAGTCCAGAGTGCATGGGATTACGTTAACTAACATGAGGTTACATGAGATTACATAAAATGACATCATAGAATTGACTATATTATGAGATTACATAAAAGCTTATTAAATGACATAAAATTACATGAGATTAAATACATTTGCATCAAATAACTTGAGATTACAATATATTACCTGACGCTACATGAGATTCCATCATAATACATACGATTTCATGAGATTAATGGGATTACATGAGATTACATTATTATGTGATTCTATACAATTAAATCAAATTAATTGAAATTACAATAACATGATGTGACCAATAATACACACAATCAAGAAATGAATCGCACAAATCTAAATGACATTACAGGAGTTGATCTAAAATGACATGGCATAGCGTTACATGACCTCAAATAACATGCTAGCAGAAGAGTACCTCACATGACCTGACCTGTCTGACGCTCAATGCCAACGGCGCCCCCTGCAGGCCAGTTCCCCAGCACCTTCGTGGAGGCGGTGCCCATCCCCAGTACCAAGGCTGGGGACAGGCTGTATGTGTGCATCAACGACTTCACCTCAAGTGAGCCCGGGACGCTCGCTCTAAAGAGAGGTACGGTACACACAGGCATGCTCGCTCTACCGCCCGCCCCACGCCATCCATGTGACTAATGGGGAAGACTTTAATGACGGTTGTATGTTTTGTATTAGGATGTTATTGTTGGTATGTGGCGACTAAAGAAACCGTACGCTATTGGATGTTTAATGTGTCTGGTGGCTGTGCAATTCTGTTATGAGTAACAAAAAGATTTGCATTGCTTTTTTGAAGGAGATTCAAATAAATAAATGTGCTTATTAATAAACAAAAATAGACGAGAATGATGTGTTAGTCATGTTTGCCTAATCATGTGATTGTCATTTATATGCTGCATGTTTTTTTCACCTTGCCTCCTGCTACTTATTTGAAGGAGTATAATGTCAGTGTGCTCAGGTAAATATGATGTCTTGTGGTGTAGTGTAATTGTGTGTTTAAGTATAATTGGCTTCCATTATCTTCAACAACATCAGAGTTGACTTTATATGCGATGGTAGCTACACACAGTGACCACTAGATGTCACCAGAAGCCGCTTAAGGATGAAAATGCTACGCTGATATTCTATTACTATACCGGTACATCTCTGTTTCAACGTCTTGTTACGTCTTTACCTGTAATTACCTCACACGTTTATTGAGTTAGGTAACTGTTTTGAGAGCCTTAAAGGCTATATCATATATGTGTGAACAAAAATGATCAGGCTTCATTCCCCAACATATTTACATTTACATTTAGGGCATTTAGCAGACGCTTTTATCCAAAGCGACTTACAATAAGTACCCTTGTCATAAGAAGTGCAACGATATATCGCTATCGGTACAGTAAGGATGTTCATAGAACCAAGTGCAAGTACATATTTTAGTGTCATCGAAGGGCACATATAACAAACAATTTACATTTCTCATTCAGTGTAAAAAACAAATCAGGCATCAAGAACTATACTGCTTAGATACTGAGATAGGCCACATTTGTTTGTCCTACAGTTAAGACGGAGACTGTCATAACTATGGTCTCCATGTCGGTCAGTGAACACAATGGGGAGGCAGAGCCAGGGTGCTCTGGAATGTTGCCCTTTGACCTCTTGGCTAAACAGCCCATATTTCCGATAGCACCGTCGCTGCTCACTGCAGCGTGACCCCAGAGTGTGTACTTAAACAGAACAAAGGAAACTGACACTTGGGGAGGGAGTACCAAACTACTATGATCAGTTGGATACTATAGTCCAGGATGTAAGTTACAATTATTGTTCTTCAATAATAATAATTATTGAAGAACGAGGATTTAAACTTGCATCCTCGACTATAGTATGTGGTATTTTAGTTTGTACTCACCAAAATGCATACAAAAAGTATCTAAAGTCCAGACATCTAAACCCAATGTCCTCAATGCATGTGGTGCTGGAGGAGACCCCCACCACTAACCACTAAAACACCCCCCCCCCCCTCTGCCTTCCCCCTGTGGGTCTTCCCCAGGAGATGTGGTGGCCCCCGACTCCGGCGCCGCCACCCTGGACCTGGGCGCCCCCTGGCAGCGAGGCTGCTCGGCCTGGGGGGCCCGCGGCCTGCTGCCCTCCTCCTGCCTGAAGGAGCTGCAGCTCTCCTCCAGCTCCAGGCTGCTGTCGGAGCGCTGTGCCCTGGCCCAGGCGGCCGACCTGCCCCCCCACGCGCTGGGCCAGGCCCGGGCGCTCATGAGCCTCCACGCGCAGCTCCACGAGGAGCTGGACTTCCGCCAGGGGGACCTCATCGTCATCACGGGCATGCCCGAGCCGGGCTGGTTCCGTGGGGAGCTGCGGGGCCACACGGGGGTCTTTCCCGAGGGCTTTGTGGAGCTCGTGGGGCCGCTGCGGTCCCCCCTCACCCCCGAGTTCGGGGACGGCCGGCCGGAGCTGAAGTTCACCGACCGCGGCCGGAGGCCCAACGGTGGGGAGGAGTACGAAGAGCCGGAGGACGACGAAGAGGAGGAGGAGGAGGAGGAGGAGGAGGAAGAAGAGGATGATGAGGTGATGTCCGCAGAGGAGCACCAGCAGGAGGAGTTTGCCGAGGAAGAAGAGGAGGAGGTGGAGCAGGTGGAGGAGGAGCAGGAGGAAGGCGACGAGGAGGAGGAGGAGGGGGTGTACGGAGTGGCGCTGTACGACTTCCGCGCCATGGAAGCGGGGGAGCTGGACTTTGACGTGGGCGACCGCGTCCGCGTGGTCAACACTCTGGAGGATGGCTGGCTGGAGGGCGAGGTCAAAGGTCGACGTGGCGTGTTCCCTCACCGCTTTGTTAAAATGGAGGACAACGGGCACGCGGCGGCGGTGGAGGCCGACGCCGCTCAGCTAATCCCCGGCGAGCCGGAGCAGGGCTCTGATTGGACGGCGTACGAGGACCACACGGTGTGGGACCTGGACTACTTTGAGCTGGCGGAGAAGAGGAGCACACAGGAAGACGCTAGCCGTGCTAGCGCCGGGCCTAGCAAGCGGGCTAGCACACAGCTAGCGCCCCAGCGGCAGCCCCCCCGGCCGACCGCCCCGGCCCAGCCAGGACCCAGGAGACCCCGGTCCGCTCCGCCGTCCAGACCCACGCTGCCGCCTCGGCCTAGCCCGCCGTCACTAGGCAACAGGCGGCATGTTAGCATGGGCCCCACCACCACTAGCTCCTCCGCGCGGCGGCTAACGGCAAAGGCCCTCTAAAGGCTCCCACACCTTCACCACTCCAGCAGCTCAAGCGCATCCACAGCCTCACGCTGCCCAGCCGCCGGCGCTCCCAGGACAGGGAGGCGTACCAGAGGGCGCCAGCAGAGGGCGCCACCACCGGCAGCAACGGGAAGGCCGCCGGCCTGGGCAAGGCGCTGATCCGCATCGTGGAGACCCAGCGGCAGAAGAAGCTGACGCGCCACTCGAGCATCAACGACGTGGACATGATGGAGCGGCGCACGCCCTCTCCGCGGCCGGCGGGGCGCGGCCGGCTGCCCGGCTCGCTCACCCTGGACGCCCTGGGGCTGTCGGCCGGGGACCTGGAGTCCAAGCTGTCCCAGCAGCTCTTTGAGTTCGAGAGGAGCCTGACGTCGGGCCACGACGACCCCGCCGAGGTGTTCCCCGACGACGGCCGCGACCGCGAGGACTACGACGGCGAGGACCTCGGCGACCAAGCGCGCGTCTCGCGCCACTACTCCATCCTGGACTACGGCACCGAGGGCGACATCATGCGGGGCTCCGCCCCCTCCCCCGCCCCCTCCCCGCCCCGCGGCTTCTTCTCCTCGTCCTCCTCGGCGTTGTCGTTGCTAGCGTCGTCGCTAGGGGAGAGAGTCGGCGGCAGGTCGCTGCGCCCGCCGCCGCCCCGCCCCGGACCCTCCGCCCGCCGGCCCCCGCGGCGTACAGGCCGGCACGCCCAGCCCCCCGGGTCCCCACCCTGGCCCCCAGGCACCAGGGGCCCCGCCCCCCCGCCAGCCACACCAACTTATTCTACGACCCCGAGCTGGAGGCCACGCCCCCGACGCCGTCGGCAACGGAGGAAGGCGGCGAGTTCGGAGACCTGGCGGCGCTCCAGCGCGAGGAGGTGGAACGCCACGAGCAGGAAGTGGAACGGCTACGTCAGATAGCGGAGCAGGAGCTGGAGAGGCAGGCGGAGGAGGTGGAGCAGGAGGAGAGGCGGAGGCAGGAGCAGCGGCTGGAGGCGGAGGAGCGGGCACAGGAGGAGTACCGCCTGTTGCTGCGGATACAGGAGGTGGAGCGCGACATGGAGGAGTACGCGCACACGGCCGCCGAGCTGCGCGCCATGCTGGAGGAGGAGGACGGGGAGGCGGAGGAGGAGGAGGAGGAGCAGAGGGAAGCCCGTTTGCAGGCCATGGAGAACCTGGAGTTCTGCAACTACACCCTGGAGACCCTCACACTGGAGCTGCAGCAGCTGCAAGGTAGGAACTGTCTGTCTGTCTCTGGCAAACCGCTCCGAGACCTGTCTGTCTCTGCCCAACCGCTCAGAGACCTGTCTGTCTCTGCCCAACCGCTCAGAGACCTGTCTGTCTCTGCCAAACTGCTCAGAGACCTGTCTGTCTTCAGCACTGTCTGGCTGGGAGTATTCTTGTATATCTGTCCCTCTGTCTGTCTGCGTGTCTGTCTGTCTGTCTGGTCATTCTGACGTTCTGTCTGTCTGTCTGTCTGTCTGTCATTCTGTCTTTCTGTATGTCCTTCTGTCTGTCTGTCTGCATGTCTGTCTGTCTGTCTGTCTGTCTGTCTGTCTGTCTGTCTGTCTGTCTGTCTGTCTGTCTGTCTGTCTGTCTGTCTGTCTGTCTGTCTGTCCAGGTGTATTCCTGTTATCTATCCTTGTGCCTGTCTATTTGTCTGCATGTCTCTCTGTCATTCTGTCTGTCCATCTGTCATTCTTTCTGTCCGTCTGTCTCTTTGTCTGTCTGTTTCTTGATCTGTTCACTTTAATTTGGACTATAAATGTGAAATGCTGGAGGTCAGATCCACGTCAGCTGGTGTTGATCCAGATGGCAGGCAGCTGATTCAAATATCTACATACTTTCATGGTTGAATACCTTCTTTTTTTGTTTTACACGTCAATCACTACACTGCTAGGTCTATATTTTGAGAGGTCAAAATGAGAGGTCTTGGATATATAATACAAGATCATCCAATTTTTGGATTATTTTTTGTCTCTTTTCTTTTTATTTTTTGCATTTAAATTTGCTCCCAACACATGCCTCTACTTTAGACGGCTTTTATTATATATTCTAATTTTCTTCATCAGGTTTCCTCTTCAAGTGCCTTTTGTAACTACAGGTGTTTCTCAAATTCTTTCTTTAGATTTACTCCCCAAACAATAGAACAGGTAACCAAGCCTTTTTTAAACCTGCCCTCACTATCTGATACCCTCATTAGATATTCTGATAAGCCCATCAGATATAGGCCCACCACATTTCTCTTGTTGTTTACACTTCCCACAGTGATAGAAGTAGAAATGAGCAGGTCTTAAAAATTACCATTAGGATCTTGCAGGTTGTGGCAATTATTAAATGTATGCGTTGGACTTTGGTTGGTGTTTGTGATGTTGTTGGTTTCACTTTTCAAAAGTGCAAGTCATTTAAATGACTCAAACTCTTTCAATGAATAAACACATTATTATTTTGATACTTTATTTGAACAGGAAGACTTTTCGAGTCCTGTATAAGACATGAGTGAGTGAGGGCAGTAAATAAGATACAAAAGTCAAATACAAGGTTGAATATTAAAGTTTGGAGAAGGACTAGAACAAAGAAAATGTATTAAATTAAAGAATGACAAAAAAAATCTAATGATATGATTTAATATTCATACATTCTGTGGAATAATCCTAGATAATTAATTTCATCAGTTTTTTTTATTTGGTGGACTGTAATTGTCACACAAACACACACACATACCCATACACACACGAAAAACGCACACACTCCTGGTTCCCCTTTCTCTCTCTCCACAACTCTCTCTCCAAGTTTCTCTACTCCTCTCTTTACTCCTCTCTCTCTCTCTGTTTCTCTTTCTCTCTCTACTTGTGTCTGAGGAATGGCTTCGTGTGTTGTTGCTATGTCCTTTCGGGGCGTGGATCAATAGTGTGAAGTGTCAGAGACAATGGGCTGTTTATTGTTCCAGGGCCGAAACTCCACGAGGTCCGTCCCACTCAGTCCACTCAGGGGA
Organism: Melanogrammus aeglefinus; assembly: GCA_900291075.1. Taxonomy (NCBI): domain Eukaryota; kingdom Metazoa; phylum Chordata; class Actinopteri; order Gadiformes; family Gadidae; genus Melanogrammus; species Melanogrammus aeglefinus. Next base: position 74,886 of record OLKM01001715.1, read on the forward strand.
CGGCTCCAAAGTCCTCACGACACCCTGAAGACGCATGGACCATAAAGTTTTAAAGCTAGTTCAGATCGGCCATTATATCAAGATAGAGACTTTATTGACCCTGATGGAAAGCCAAAGTTTCCATAGCATACCCATGACAAAAGTGAAGACATAGTAAGAAAAGTTGAAAGACGGTTGATAGTGAAAAATTAGTGAACAATAAAAAAGTTAATTCAACCTACTATTCATTGAGTGACCCAGGATTGAAAAGTGTTCTCGAAACGGAGAATCATAAATAGACACACAAAACACGATTGCGAACTCTGCTTGAACACAGAGACAGCTTGCACAGTATTCACAGTAGACAGGCAAGGTTGGCACGCAAACACACACGTGCACACTAAGTACACACTGTAGGGTTTCGGTCATGTTGTGCTGCAAAGGTGAGAGGTTGATTGGTTGGTGAGTAGATAGGAAACAATGTCTGGCATAACATTAAGGAATTTGGATTTGATTGAACCATCCCTGGAATTTAGTACTTAAAATGTGTACCTGTGAATGTGTGAAAAGATAACCCAAATCTGGTTTGATGAGGAACACATTTGCTACAACAGACTATCACAAAATTTCACTTTTTTTTGTCACCTTTGTCACCTTTAAAATAGATCGATGTTTTAAGATGCAGTACATGATGTTTTTTGCGTCCCATAAGATTATATTGTGCTAAATTTTGACAGAATTCTAGGAATTAGGTGTTGACAAAATGCCATGGTAACCATCAGGGAACGAGTGGTCAGAAACATCGCTGCCTCATCAGGGTTTTTAAATGGATGTGTGATTAATGTGTGCGTGTTTGCTCAAGTGTGTGTTTATGCGGATGGATTGTAATTAGTGTGTGCCCCCCCACTCCCCTACATTAAACTGTCCCTTTAATGGCTGATATTTCTGTTCAGAAATAGCAGGGGGCGGCACTGAGCGACCTGCAGGCTTTATGAATAGGCTCATGTTTTTGTCTCACACTGAAGATGGCTCCCCTGCCCAGGGCGAGGGCCTGGGGACGGCCCCTGACAAAGGCCCTTTGTGCCTGGGGAGCCACCAGTGCTACGCTGCACTGGGTCGGCGTAGTCTGTCCCTTCCTGCAGGTCTCTGTTCTCTGGGTGGGGCTACGCTGAAATGTGCACATGTGGTACAAGTGTCTCTGCACAAGGATGATATTATCACCAAGTATGCACTTATGTCGATCCTTTCTTTCTTTTTTATTCTCTTTCTCTGGTTCTTGCTTTCCTTTTTTTCCTTTAAAAAAAATTTCACTGTTTTTTTTTTGTTCATTTTGTTCTGTCGTTGGTTTTCCTTTCCCTCCCTTTTTTTCTGGTTCCCTTTTCTTCTCTTCTGTATCATTCACACAAACTAGGACACACACATGACATGACTGTCTGTTCGTTTTCTACTTTCTACAGAAATTAATATACATTTCCAACAATAGTATCCTTCTGATCTAAAGACCACCTGTGGCATTTAATGGTTTTCAGTTCCACCAAGGGTAATTCTCCAGCATCTCAGTCTCAAATAAGAAGACCAAATATTTACACTTTTAAATCCGCCTTAGCCAGAAGGAAGGGACTGTTAATAACCATCACTTTTGGGCCATTCGGGAAGCCTGGAAAAAAAACCCTGACCAAAACAGGAAGAGGAAATGATTCTGTCCTGGCTGGAAACCCCCCCCCCCCCCCCCCCCCCCCCCTTCAGAGTCTGGCCGCGGGGTTCAGACCCTTCTTCCCCATGTCACAGACCACCACTGAACTCTAGACTTTGTTATCCTGCAAACAGTAGTTCTGGCCAATTACAAAACAGGGAAGGGCCCCCATTCTCCTAATCCACGAGTCACGTGACGCAACTCAATCTTAAAGCCCAGACGAGGCCCCGCCCCCTTCAGCAGCTCTAGCCCCTCCCCCCCAGCACGGGGCCCAGCGAATAGGGTGAGCCGAGGGGGGAGGGATTTGGCTGGGAGTCGCTGTGGACCTCGTCAGTCCTGTTCAGGCAGCCGAGAGAGAGAGAGCGCGCGCGCGAGAGAGAGACGGAGGAGAAATAGTCTGTTTGACAGACTTGCAGAAAGTAAAACAATATGCCGAGCAGGAGAGGCCCTGCACAGCGCTGGCTAATGAAAACTAAAAGGACTATGGAGACAAGGTGGAGGAAGCCACTGTGAAAGAAACAAACAGAAAGAAGGAGAGGAAGAGGACGGCGTCTTCAAGGAGAGCTGGCCTGGGGATAACGGCCAGCCATGAAGGGTCAGGTGGTTCTCGGACACCCTGCTGGGTACGGGGGGGCAGACTGGAGCTACGGCCCCGGGGGCCAGCCGGTGCGCAGGGGGAAGAGCGTGGAGCAGCTAGGGGGCGCCGACTGGGCCAAGGAGAATGAGAGGATGGTGCGGTTACAGCAGCTCCAGCAACTACACCACCTCCAGGTTCAGCAGCAGCAGCAACAGGTTGCTTTCCCAGGATACGGACCAGTTCCCGGGCAGCCTCAAGGACCGATGATGTTTATGGGTCCTGGTCATCCAGTTCACCACGGCGGGATGGTTTCTGGTCCGGGTGGGCCCATGGCGGGTGTGGGAGGACCACCAGCACCACCACCTCTCCCTGGGCACATGCAGGCGGCTCCCTGGCCTGTGCATTTGGCAAACCAAGCGCACACAAGGCCACAGGAGATAGTCCCTCACCAGCCCCGGTTGGATTACCAGAACCCAGGGGAGCCGGCCTTCGAAGACCTCCGACCGCTGAGCCGGGACCTTTATTACCACCCCGGCTCGGAGGACGGCCACCTGGGGCTGAGGAGAGCTGAGCGGATGAGCAAGGCGCAGCACTGTTTCTACCAGGGCCCGGAGGACTACGAACTCCCACGACCGCAGCAGGGAGCCCCCGCATAAGCAATGACCACGTGGACCCCATAGGTCAGGAGAGGTACAGCGCGCCAGCGGAGGAGAGGCAGTACCAGCGCAACAAACAGGACCACTGGGCCACAGAGAGGAGCTACGAGTCTGACAATAATAGAGTCCTTAGAGACTTGGAGCACGCCGGTGCCACTAGGGACCGGTACAGATATCGGGGCCGCAACGAGGACCGGAGGTACTCTGATGATCAGAGAGAGCAGGATTACTACGAGGACAGGAAAGTATGTTAAACACGACCCCAGAGAACGCGGCGAATACGACCGACGGCGTGAGGACAGCCGCTACGACGAAAAGGAGGGTCGCAGGGACGTTTACCGCGAGCGCCTGGACGGGGACCGGTATAAGGACAGGGATTACCTGGACCAGAGGGATCAGGACCACTACCGACGCAGAGAGGACGACCGCTACGCGTACGACGACCGCAAACCCAAGGACCATCATCCCGATGACTACTATGACCGGAGAGACAAGAAATACAGAGATGCAAACGGCCGCGTGGGCGAGGAAACTTTCTACACAGTAAGAGACCAAAGCGATTCGGCCTGGGATGAGCGACATCGGGACAGCTACAACCGGAAGGGTGACGACCATCCAGGGACACGGAGGAGAGACCGCTACGAAGACGACATCGATCCCACCCGGGAACACTCTACGAGGGATCGCTACGATCGCCGGTACGACTACTCCCCGAGGGACCGCTATGACTTCGAGGGGGCCGAGGACCGACGAGGTGGCAGCGATTCCTCACGGCAGGGGCGCTACGACCACCAGCCAGGTGACGGCCGGCGACGGTATGACAGCGGAGAGCGCGGCGAGAGCGCGGGGACGTTACCACGCAACAGGGCCCAGGAAAGGTTCCAGGTGGTGCGATCACTGTCTGAGGATACCCGTTACGAGGAGCCACCCCCAAAAGATGGCAAGACGAAGCACTGTGAGCGATGGGTGGAGGAGCAGAACCGGAAGCTGAAACTCGGGGAGCTGCACTTGCTCGAAGACCCGGAAACGTTCCGCCACGGGGCCGAAGAGGACCGCGAGACCGGGTATGAGTCCTGCTCCGGGGGCGGCGGACGCAAGCGGGGTCACAAGCCTGTTTACCTGGGGTCCCTGGACCGGAACAGCTTCTACAGGAAGACCGCTCCGAGCTCCATGAAGCACTCTCAATTTGCCACCACCAGGAAGAAGAAGCCAGGTAACCATCCATGATTATTTAAATATTTGTCATCTTAACACCAAAGGAAGGCTCTCGTCCGTAGTGTGTGTGGGTGTGTATTCATTTTTTTAAGGCTGAACTCTAGTCTATCTCTGAATGAGTATCGACAGGCAGTTGTAAAAAGGCAGACACAACCAAATGGATGGTGAGGTGGCGTCACTCCCACTCCCCCTCACGACCTCCAGAAGGTCACTTGTGATGGAGACACCTCCCTAGACACCCCCCCTGGACGCCTGCCTAGAAACCATCGATCAATGGTAGGGGGGACGCCCAATGTGCTGAGTTGCCAGGCTCTCCTGCACGTCCCAGGATTGTGTGGCTGTGTCTCTGGGTGTCTGTGTGTCTGTGTGTGTGTCTCAGTGTCTGTTAATCCATCTCAATCTCTTTCTGTTTTTCTGGGATGCATGTGTGTACATGTGCGGTGCGTGTGGTTTTGCGGTCCCATGTGACGGTATCGCCCTTTCTCTCAAGAAATTGGAGGTGAATGTAGAGGTATTTCTCAGAGACCTGCTGAGCTGGTTTTGCCAGTTCTCTGCTTTTTGTTGTCATTCTCCCTCCCTCTCTCTCTCTCTCTCTCTCTCTCTCTCTCTCTCTCTCTCTCTCTCTCTCTCTCTCTCTCTCTCTCTCTCTCTCTACTCTCTGCTCTCTCTCTCTCTCTCCTCTCTCTCTCTCTCTCTCTCTCTCTCTCTCTCTCTCTCTCTCTCTCTCTCTCTCTCTTTTCTACAGTAAGCAAAATCTTAACAGGTTCTCTAACTTGCGGCGTTCTGTGTACAGAGGATGTTGACACAAGTCCCCTCAACTACAGGTGCATGTCTGTTAGATGGGTAGTGTTATGGTAAACTGTTGACTTGTCCTAGCTTTGTGACTTTGTCCAACCACAATTTGGCTATGTATCCCGGAAAGACATTTACACAATATTTTGTGTATATCAACATTTCCTTATGATAATACCATCGGTTTGACGGTTCCACCTACTAGTAAAGGTGCCGTTAAGCAAGGCACCTTTCATTAATCCTTGTGTTGAGGTGGGAGTGATTTTGCAGGGGCAGGATGGAGGCCTAGGTTGGATTTTCAACTGCACACCCAAAGGTCCTGGGTTTGATCCTTGGTTGCGACCTATACCGTCAATGAATTCCCTCTCTGTTGCTGTGGTTCACCCACATCAGCAGAGAGTGAATACATTGTAGGTTGGCATGAGTATGGCTGTCCTTACCGGCACTCCTCCTTGAGCATCATAGCAGCGGTATTTCTTGTCTAAACGCCAAGAGACATGTCGGGGTTTGTCACTCACTGCCGCTTACTGACATCGCCGTGGGAAACACTGGAAATGGTTGTGTTATGTTGCCATGGAACACAGTCATGATGGAACTTGATAAAATAACACTTTGTGTGTGTGTGTGTGTGTGTGTGTGTGTTGTGTGTCTGTGTGTTTGCGTGTGTGTTTTATATGCAACTTGCCATTTCAGTTGCAAGTGTTGGCCATTTCATGATCATTTCTTTGGAGACCAAGACACTGTAGTGTATTTTAAATGGAGTTACCCCAAGTTCCAAAAGTATTTGGAGGATATTAAACCGTGGTTGTTTCAGATTGAAATGGAAGACGACACAGAGAAACCCCGAGTCGCCCCAAACCGCTAATGGAGAACTTGACTCTGTGTGCCTGTGTGTGTGTGTGTGTGTGTGTGTGTGTGTGTGTGTGTGTGTGTGTGTGTGTGTGTGTGTGTGTGTGTGTGTGTGTGTGTGTGTGTGTGTGTGTGTGTGTGTGTGTGTCCGTCCTCACCAGGAGTTCATTGTTTGAGCAGAAGCAGGTGGTGCCCCTCAAGCCCCCAAATCTCTCTCACACACACACATACACACAAGCACACACACATCCACGTACGCACACACACGGTAGCTCCCCAACACACTAGCCATATTGACCCCCCTCTATAATCCTGAGAGTCAGCATGCAGGGGGGGGGGGGGGGGTCTGTCTGGTGCCAGGCTGTAGCCAGCACTGCCATGACTCCAGCACTGACATACTAGACGTGTGTGTGTGTGTGTCTGTGTGTGTGTGTGAAGGCTCCGTAAAGGGAGCTTATCAGAAGGAAGGATGACGCCATTTCTTTCTTAAATCAAACACACACACACACACACACACACACACACACACACCCCCACGGTGTGTTGTCATCCAGTTAATCCTGTTAGAGGGGGTTTGTTTCAGCTGGGTCAGGGTTTCAGACCCAGGTGGCGGTGCAGACCCATGTCTGTCTGGTCCTGCTGCTGATTGGGTTTACAGGTTTAATGTAATGATGTCAGGGTGACCACAGGGTCCTGAGTGCCTATTGTTCACCTGTGCCCCAAGGTCAGGCGGCCTGGTTAAAGTTAATCAGCGTCTGAAAGTCATGCCGTTTATCTTCCTGATTAGATGGTAAAGAACAAAGACTGGTGGGAGGTTTGTTGGACAAGTCCTCTAAAGGACGGTGGTGTGTGGAAATTAAGGACTAATGGGTCCACGGCATTTTCCATCAAGATATAGGGTTTAAGATCACATATCAGACATCAGGGCTGATTCGAGGGTCAAAGCAGGGAGTATTTGGCGGAGGATTCCATATGATTGTTGCTCAGTAGCATCTTTTGGACCTAGTTGATTTGCATGATAGTCCAGTAGTGAATCGGATGCTCGACTCCCAACCGAAATAGAACTGGGTTTGTTTATGTTCATTTGTTTATTTGTTTAGCACAAATGACAACATCTGTGCAAGGTGGGAGCGAAGCCTACGTAGGCTTGTACAGAGTTCCACGCCTATTGCCATTTCATGATACACTTGACGTGCAGGATAAACAGAAAAATTGGATCCACTTAAAAAGATCCCCAACAAGGTTCGATTCCCAACAATATTCAACCATATGCATGGCATGCTAGATAAAGCAAGTAGGCCAAGCCTTCTCCATGCTCCAGAAACTGACTCATCCAAATGACTCAAGTGTTATCTTATCTTGAGTGTAAGACTGTACGTCATCATATGGCAAAGGGCGTGTGTTTTAATGAATCAATCACTAAAGTCGTTTTTGATTGGAGATTAAGTGGCTATGTTGGGTGTTAGTGGCTTGAGTGGATGGTTGGCGGTCTAAAGGCCCTGACATCACCGACAATTTGGGGCCCTAGTTTTGTCGGTGTCTCCCGATCCGTTGGCAATAGTCTGCCCCTTGTCGGTGGTTTTTCAGACGATTCAGGATGTTGAATCGAGAATGAGCAAAATCACTTGTGATTGGCTGATCAGCTTGAGCGAATCAGTGCACAAGGCCAGAAAACCAAGTTCTTCGTTTGCACATTCTTGATTTTAACTAGCTACATTATGGAACTGTCTGAGCGAGAATGGTGTGAAATGGTAGCTTCATTTTTCAGATGTCTTCAGGTTCATGTTTGTATATCCTTGGTTCTTGGCCATTGGCTGATGTAGTCTTTGCGGTGTGTTCAAGTGCAACTTTTTGGCTGAGACACCGGAGACCAAACAGTCGGCATTTGGCTAGATCTTTGACGTTGGTTTTGGTGCGTCAGGGCGTTAGGTTTCTGGTTGAGCTTCGAGGAAAGGGCCCTACACAGGTCGTTTGGAAGGTGGATTTAACGGGTCAGTCGAATGTAGGTCAAAAACCTTCCTTCGACCGTCTTGACATCGGCACCAGGCTCCGCCCCTCCCCACCCCCCACCCCCCCACTCATTAACACTTGTTCTGCAAACTGATTGGCTTACAGCAAGCCCTTCTTACCATTGTCCCTTGGGATCCACTTAACGAGACACTTTTCACTTTTGAGGCCGCAACAAAACAAAATCAGTTTCATGTTTTTTTTTAATATATTGATGAAAGCAATTTTGAGCTTTTTTAAAAGCCATTTTTACGAGGCTCAGCACATATCTTAGCATGGTACTAGACGATTCAACTCTTTAAGATGAGATACCTGGCTGGAATGTTTAAAAATATTCTGATTTCACATCAAATCAAACTAATTATAGGAGGAAAGCTTTAAGTATGGCTATAGTCGTCATTATGGTTGACATTATAGTTGTCGTCAATCATAGTTCCTATAATTTAAAACATTACTGGATAATTTTCCATGAAAAGGGTGCCAAAATCCCAAACTCTGTAGGAGTCTTGGGAACACACAGCTAAATATTTTTTTGTGAGCAAAACCGCTACTTGGAAACAAGCTTAAGTTATTGTTGTGATAAAGAGCTTAACGATACTTAAGATAGGCTTGTGCGTTTTATAGTGTAGGTCTTTTCTCGCTTCCTGGGAGGCCTGAGTGGTATCACTCAGGCCACTCAGTGCATGCGTGCACTTGCTTCCTTCTACGTGATGCTGTTTCTGGTATACGTGCCAGGGTTCAAGGTACCGCTGGCCTGATTCACCTGCCGGCCATCTTGGTCTCCAGACGCTAGCCGGCTGGGGGAACCGAAGGCAGAATTCCTCCCACAGAAAAAAAAACCGATGTGAAAGGCTGAATGGCTCCTAAGGACTTTGAGGTTGTTTTCATTTAAAGCAACGCCTACTGTTTCCATCTCAACCTCTTTGCTCCTTTGTGTTCAGGGTTCAAGGTCAAACTCGGGAGACGGTAGTGGTGGTGGTGGCTGTGTTTTTAAATGGCTTCTGCGCTTAAGTTCAAACTCCACCCTACAGGTCCCTACACATATGCATAAACTCTGATTAATCCAGAACATTCCTGTTCATAGAATTGTGCTGAAGATACCCTCATTAATTCTCCCTCCACTTCAACACCACCCAACCGGTTTGTTATGTGTTGTTTACATTTTGCTCATGAATGAGATGCTTCTGAGCTCACTCTACATGGAATGAAATGGCGCCCATTTTGACAAAAGGTTGAGAAAACCCTTCAACCAGTAGATATTGTGGTGGAGTAGTGCTTAAAGTTGAAACGCAGGGCTTGTTGTTGCACACACGAGAGCCTCTACTTCATCTGTCAGCACTTCACGTTGTTTTGGATTTCATTTATAAAATGAATAATCCACGCAAAATTGTTGATCGGATAAAAGCAGAATGTATTCAACGCGTGCGTCATGTGATTGAGTATCAGTTGTTTGATAGGCGTTGGTGGTGTGGGAGAGGTTATCAGTGACTTGATGATTGAATGCAGTCACGTGATCCTGCCTGCGTTGGGGGTGAAGGCTGATGCCAGTGTATCTAGGGGTGGTGTATCTAATGACAACACACACAGTCGACGGTGATATCTGACTAGGACCTGGAATGTCCGACCCTTGACCTCCAGGGGTAACTAGAAGGACACAGCAATGGGGGGGGGGGGGGGGCTTTTAAAAAAGTAAGCGGCCGCTACATTATGTTACTCAAGGGTAAAGGGGTTTAAAGATATAACATACATGTTTTGTTTAAGTTTTTGATGTATTCTAGTCATGAAAATGAACCGGTTTTTTTTTTGTTATAAATTATGGATTATTCCAGCGCTGTGTTTAACATCTTTGCTGTGATTAGACTGTCTGTCTTGTGTCAACCATTATATTCAGCATTCCCACACACTACCTTGGCGACTGCGCCTGTGTCAACACATTTACGGCCAGATTTACACCACAGCTGAACACACACACACACACACACACACGTGCACGCCCATACGCGCACGGCCCATGTAATCACTTCAGCGCCCCCCCCCCCCCCCACAGCCTCTCCCCTAGGACAGGAGTTGCCAGGGCAACCGCACATTCTTCTGTGAACTTTGAAACTGTGGCACGCACACACATACACACACGCGCAGCTTAGATTGATTCTGACCTCGTTGCTAATCTCAGAGCTAACTTTTTACGGCTGGTGTGTTTTTGTGATAGGTAATGAGAAACCACAAGTAAAAATAAATGATAGCTGCTTGAAGTGACTTAATTTTTTACGTGACATTAAAATGTCCTACTACTACTACTACTACTACTACTATAAACAGGCTGTCAGAAGAGCAAAAATGGAAACAGGAACTTCACCCGTGCAGGTCGTTATGGTGATTGAGTGCAGCTTGTGGGGGGAGACACTTGGTATCCCAGCAAAAATGGACTGGATTGTCCAGAAGTAGACCGGGCTCCAAAATGGCAACACTTTGCTCAAACATGATATGAGATTGATGGGCAATCAAAATTTAGGATTTGCCAACAGAAATCTAAAACTAAAAAAAAATGCAAAAAATCTAGAAACGTTTCAAACTAGTGAGAAACGCTCAACCAATTAGGGGACTTGATATTGTTAAGCCATCAGTCAGTGGCTAGCATCAACAAGTTAACAACACGAACACCAATCAGGGCTCAGCTAGTAGACGCCCGTTGGCCCCCGGATGGTTGGATTGGATTGGACTTGAGAGTCCAGTTCCTGAATGGAGACTCCTGCTCTGGTTTTGTGCGTCCACCGTGAAGGTCCATCCACTCCTGAATGTGTGTCCATGTGTAATCATGGGGGTTCCCATTCATTGTCATGCTAATCGCGGCCGTGGGAGGGAGTCTGTGCGGTAGAGGGATACGCAGACGAAGAGGCGAGGGGAAGAGATGTTGACAATGAACTGTCCGAGAGGGGCTCTCCTTGACTGAAGCGCTGTGTGAGTGTGCACGTTGAGCGTGTGCGTCTGTCAGTGTGTGTGTGTGTGTGTGTGTGTGTGTGTGTGTGTATGTGTGTGTGTGTGTGTGTGTATGCGGGCACTTGCTTCCTTCTCTTATAGGAGTGCCGACATTACAGCAGGTGGGTAGAATTAAGTAGCAGGCATGTCCGTGTTGTTTTACTTTGTCACTTTTGTGTTAACCTTGTGTGTCTGTTTTACTTTGCGTGTGTGCACATGTCAATAATGGATTACTTTGTATTTATTTTACCTTCCACTTGTTTGAATGTGTCTCTTGGGGATTTTCTTTTACTTCAAATTGAACCTTCAGCTAGTATGAGTTTGGCTCGGTATTCATATTTGTGACCTGTCAGGTTGTCAGTGTTTATGCATGCATCATGTTTTTGTTGTGCTTAATGCACTGTGGATTTGGGCTGGTATAAAGTCTGTGCTGTGCTGTGAATGAAAAGTCGTGGGCCTCTTTCGATACAGCTTTATTCAGTGGCTGCCCAGCGTAAGGTATTGCAGTGTTTTCAGTAACTTTGTACTCGGATATCTGGAGAATATAAATGACATGTCCATACATTTTTAAGTTTTATTGAAAAGTTTAATATGAGAACAGATTTATTGGTATTGCAACATATTAGGCTGCAGTAGGTGACCATCAGCCGTACAGTCGCTTTCTACGGACGACCAGCACACATCTCCACTGAAGCAGAGGAAGAGTTAGGGCTGTTTGTAATACCGATAATCCTCTATATAGATTGTCTGCCCAACTGCAGTGTTTATTTGTCCGAACCCTTCCGTTTGGTCTATTATTGGAGCGAAAAAGTTAGCGCATGAGAAAGAAATACACACATTTTATGTTTCTACTCACAGGCTTTCGGCGTTAACTTTGTGCAGCTTCTGCGAAACTATTGGTCCTTCCTGATTATGATATTTAATTTGCATTGTTTCTGAATTGTTAAGTTCTGGTTAGAAAATACGATATTTAAATAGCGCTTACTTTATACTCGTAGCAATAGCTTTCTACCACAGTAAATCCCATATGCCAAACTGTTGGTATTAATGGTGGAGATGGGTACACTCTTTTTATCCAGAAGTCTCTGATCACTCCAGATATGCCAGTAGATGAGTACATGCTCAGGGTCACCTTCTAGAACAATGTAAACATAGAAGGAACAACATGAGATTATGGGTCCTGTTTGATATCTGGATCATATCTGCATCATATGATATGCAGTACACAAGAATAACTTGAGCTAGTGTCTGCTTTACTCATTCATACTCATTCCACAATTCCAGAGCCCCTCGGTTCATTTTGTTCTTTGAAACTTCATCATGCAGGCCTTGCAATTCATTCAACAATGCAAAATATATATTGAAGTATTCCAAAGTGGAATAAAGTTGGTCAACACTTTGCACCTGTCCTGCTTCTAAATTCACAACAGTAGCACTTGTTCCCAAGTCCCGTAGCGTTATTAATCGTGTGTTTGTTTTGTGAAAGAGATCTGGGTCGTCGTCTGAATGTGGATCTTTTGGCTAATCATGGATGTCTGTATTACATACCTCTTCTAATTCCACTGTCCCCAGACCACCTTTAATTATATTTCCATGAAGGTTTGTGGGCAGCATGGTGATACGATGTAATGCTGCTAAGAAGGATCACATTGATCTATTTCTTGACAATGTTAGAGGAGATAATGATAGATGGAAGGACATTGTTTATTATAGTCATTGTTTAGTTTTGTAGTTTTTTGTTGGTCCATCGGGTCAGCTCCATGTGTATCAGCATGCGATAAAAACCACCGCAATAAAATGATTGGATAACAAAACAACAAACAACAAATATGTCATCCTTAATCAGTGACATTACAGGACAGGATGAAGGGTTCACCTATTACTGTATTACATTGTTTATATGTTGAGTCATAGTTGTGACTCCCAAATGAGATTTGTGGTCTATTAATCCCGGCCATGGAGTTAAGGGTGTGTGTGTGTGTGTTTGTGTGTGTGTGTGTGTGTGTGACTCCACGTGAAGTATAGCCAAACACACCTGAATGCATTGTGAGTTGTGTTCCACACCCACATTGTAAGCAGAACTCTATGATGACTTAATAGTTGGCGTCAATATATAATCACTGCCACACTGGAAATGTGTGTAACGCACACAGTCAGTCAGTCCGTGTACTGTAACAGATCCTCCTTAAAAATGTCCATTGAATAGAACAAAATAAATTATTCTATAATATACTAATAGGGTTTTGCACAACTGATATCCATTTTCTATAGAGTTAAGTTCAAAGAACATACTTTGTTTTGCTTCAAACATATCTTTTGTCTACAAAAGAATCTCTAATTGTCACAGAAAAAAAAAAATGGAATTTCAGAAATTGGGTCAAAATCCTGTGTTGCCTTTCAGAGGAGGGGAAATAACAACGCAATCAAACATGAGAAGTAGAGCGTGGGACGTGCATGTGTGCATGCTTGTGTGTGTCTGTGCATGTGTGTGTTTTTGATCAAACGTGGAAATGAATGAGTGAACGGAATCCAATTAAAACCAAGGATTGTTATGTGTGTGTACACTGTGTGTCACTCTTGACTTAAACACCACTGCATGTGGTCACGTTTTGATCAGAGGGGAAGGATTCACAAGATATTATTGATATTTATTACACATTTACCAAACCTTTAATTTTATCATCTCCAACCCTTGACTGGCCCTAACTCAATCGCTAACCTAATATCTAAACATAAAAGTCACCAACCCCATACTTTAACATTACCATCTATAACCTAATACCTAAACATCACCATCTCTAACCTTATCTTGACACCAAATAATCATATACTGTCCTCAACAAAACCATCTCTAACCTAATCTGGGCATCTCTGACATATCTGAACCAAACCATCTCTAACCTATCACATCTAATGCGTAGACATAACTGTTTCTGATGCAGCGTGGGAATAATCATCAGAGGAAGGTTCAGGTTGCTCCCGTGGTGAGACGCAAGTCAATGTCTGTGTGGATTACCAGGGGACTTGTCCAGATAAAGCCTCTGCTGTCTAAACACAGGGCTCATTTATGCTCCTTAGAGCAGCGCTAGTCCAAACTCCGGATATGACTAATGGCAAGAGGATCTTTTATAAGGACCTTTTTTTTTTTTTTTTTATAATTGAGGTCTACAAGACACTTCTTGGAAACCCCGACCAAAATCAACAACTTGAACCAGTTCAGTGGCATTTCCTCTTCTGCTCCACGTACTACCCAGCACCCACATAGATCCCTCCCGCGCCGCTACGGTCTTCTCTCTCTTCTTTCTTATTTATTTATATTTCTCTCACCCTTTCTCCTCCTTTTTAGTATTCTCTCGTTCTCTCTCTCCCTCTCTTTCTCGGTTTCTCCCTAAGCTTTGTCCCTCCTTTTTCACAGCTCTTTTCTTTTTACTATCGTTTTATCCTCTCGTTTTATCCTCTCGTCTCCCTTTGCTTGGCCCGTCCCCCTGGATCGTCCCCCTGTGTTGTCCCTCGGGGCCCCTGGGAGCCGATAAGTCTGTCCTCTCTGTCCCGGGCCATTGTGCTCCGAGAGACAACAAGCCACAGTCCACTCCACTTTTTAAGGCCTCATTGAGACGAGGCAGTGGTGCGTGTACAGCCAACACACACCGGTCACACAAACACAGCACACACACTTGTCGCACAGCCAAGATCAGGCCTGGCCCAACGATAGTGAGAACATAAATCAAACGCCAGGCAGGCAAGACCAAGAGAAAGAATAGGAGGTGGAGGAGTGGTTTGGGAGGGGGGGATGGGAGCGTTTGATTGAACCTGGATTCCCCGTTTTCCCCCACATTCTTCTGTGTTGGTCTCCCTCTTTACCTTTCCATGTCTCCCTCTGCTTCCCCGTTCTCTGTCCCTCTCTCCTATCTCCACCATATATTCAGGTCGGACCCTCCTCTCCTTCTAAGCCTTTCTTGATCGCTCTCTCCTATCCATTGCTGCCATTAAGCCCTGTGTGTATCACCAATTGGTTTCTATTGCGCTTTCTCTCTACTTTCTGTTTCCCACGTTGTCCTCTGCCTGGGCTTCATCGCATGCAGGGATTGTTCCTCTTCGTAAGGGGGCTGAAAGGATATATTTATTCAAATCTTCTCTAGTTTATTTGCCTGTGGAAATAATTTCCTTTCAGGCGTCAAACCTCAGTTTTGTAGCCTGGGAACCAGATGAATCTTCAGGATAATGTTTTATTTGCTTTGGCATATGCGTCTGGCCCCCCTCCTATTCAGACGGACGTCCAGCAGACCTGGCCCCGGTCGGGGCGATCGCAGCCGTTTAGCTAATAGGAGGCAGGGTTTGTACAGAGAATCCCCTGTGAGCATGGGTGAGGCGTTTTCATGTACAACCAACATGGCTGGCCTATGCTGTGTCACACGTATTGTTGCTCTGATTGGCTGACTGTCTTTCCAATTACAATCCGAAGCATTTTGGTTCTGGGCCCACCTTTTAGAGTAGAGAATGTACCGAGAGGGTCCTGAGATGGTTGTGAATTGGTCTGAAGTTGGCAGGTTATCTGTTTCGTACAGATGGCCGATTGTTAACGATAACATATAAATTGTTAAAAACAGATTACATATAAAACGAGTGTAGAAATCTCACGGCAGTTGACCAGACCCGACCGGCCCGCGGCGCTGAAGCTCACTCTCTGTCTCCTCCTCTTCCTCCTCCTCTTCCTCCACAGAGATGACCCTGCTGTCGGCTGAACGCAAGTCCCCGGACTCCAGCCCTCTGTCGGACACGGCCCCCGCCCCCGCCTCCGCCCTGGCCCCCGGCGGCCCCAACCCCTCCCCCGGGGGCGAGGAGCCCGGGCTGAGGATGATGGAGAAGCGGGAGAAGGTGGTGGAGGAGCTGCTGCAGACGGAGAAGGACTACATCAAGGACCTGCAGATGTGCGTCAGCGAGATCGTTGAGCCGCTCCAGCGCAAGCAGGTGGGTGGTGGTGGTGGTGGGTCGGTGGGTGGGAGGGGTTGGTGGTGTAATGGGTGGTGCTGGGTTGGAAGGAGGGGTGGTGGGTTTTGGGCTGGAGGGGAGGGTGCTGTTTGTAGGATGGTGCCTGGCTGGAGGGTGAGTGTTTTATTATTTATTAAGGGTGTACCAAAATTCTTTGCACTAAGTTTTTAAATGAGTTAGTTCACTCCTTTTGTTACAGGATTTATCGGAAATTAAATGTGCTTTTTTTATATTAAAATCTAAATTCTACTATTATTGTTTATGTTGAGAGACAGAAAATAACCAGTTAAATCATTTAAAAGATTTCATATATGAGGAAAACGTTAACATAGGGCTGAAGAGTGTATGTAGAGTGAACCCCATACCCTACACCTGTACCTAATCTGTGTTGAATGCCCGTTGCCTTTAAAGGTGCAGAACGTGGACTATGACGGCCTGTTCGGAAACATCGGCTCAGTCATCGACCTCTCACAGCGGCTCTTCTGCGAGCTAGAGGAGACTGACTCCATCGGTGAGAAGACATCTCCTCCTTCAGGGATACATTCTTGCTATGGTTATATGAAGAGGTGGTAAAGAGGAGCTAGGCTGAAACTTTTTTCCCCAAAACATGAAATACATTGCTAAAAGTCACACATTCAGTTAGAGAAAGTTCAAAGAATCTATAAACAAAGATAAACAGAATTTTATGTAGCATTTATATGGCTTATGCATCTATATATTTTTTTTAGATTTAACCCATCTTTTATGTTGTGTTCTGCAGGAAAAGTGTTTCTGGACTTTAAATCTGAGCTTGAGGACGTGTACAAGATCTACTGTCAGAACCACGACGACGCCATCGCTCTGCTGGGGACCTATGAGAAGGACGAGAACATCCAGCGGCACGTCCTGGAGTGTCTGGAGAAGCTCAGGTGACTAGCTTCAAGAGCTGCTAACTCCAGTATTGCTAGCTCTTTAGAAACGATTGGATTTAGAAAGGCTAGCTTAGAATTAGAACGTCTAGCTTTTAGCACTGCATTTTTTTTAGAAAGACTTTTCCGAGGAGAACTGGTTTGCTTGTCGAATTTCTACTATCAGAATTTGTAGCTTTAGAACGTCGACACATGAGTGCTAGCTTAAGAAGTGCTGGAAAAATAATTGCTACGTTGCGAATGCTAATTTGAAAGCAGCTAACTTAAGTGTTTTAGGGTATCTGAGGAGGACATGCATGGTTCGTGAAATGGGAATGAAATACTACTACATGTTTAATCGTCTTCTTGATGTGTCTGATACCCTTAATGAAGCAGTGCTCTCTGATATCAGAAAGTATCCGACCGTCTATTGCCCTTCAACATGCATGAGTGTGAAAACCAACAACATGCAACTTTTCTTTGGTTGTGTGTTTTTAATGCATGAACCCTGACCGTATGAAACAACTACAAGGTTGAGGTTAAACATTAACAGTCAATACCTGAAGGTTATGCATTTGAGTCAGAGTTTCTCAGCTTGGAAACATGAATCATGAAACTATCAATACCAACATCATTCTCTAATGTGTAGTCGGGAGTGTAAAGTCTGGGGTTTGGTTATCGGAGTCAATTCCAAGGCAATCGGGTTTGACAGTTAAGTTGTTATTTTTGTCTTGTATTCAAAATGAAATAAGGTGAATTTCTTGACGCAAACATTGACCACACACACACACACACACACACACACACACACACACACACACACACACACACACACACACACACACACACACACACACACACACACACACACACACACACACACACACACACACACGTCATCAAAGGTGACATACTATGCAAGCACGTTAAGAATGTCCTCCGCCAGGTTGGTCTTGTCTCATTTTCGCAGGTATTTAGGGGACTACAGTCACACAGGAACTTGCTTTGTCCTGTAGAACGCTATCGGCCATCTTTGTTTGATGATACTGACACCTAGCCTGTGGTAGAAAGGAAGCCCATAGGGGACGAAGGAGCATACTATGACCAAGGAAAAAAAAAAAACACCTTCAAATACCAGACTACATGATGAATCACGGTATAAAACAAACCTGGTCTAAACCAAATTGACATTGGATTTAGTCTGGATTATTTGCCTCTGTAAAGTAAAGTCAACACAACGCGGTGCCCCAGCTTTTGTTAGCATGGCCACCTGACCTAGTGAACACCTTGTACGGGAACAAGAGAGACACACCGCAACACTTTTTGTACACTACAACACATTTTTTTAACAAAAAAATGTAGCATCGTGATGTATATGGGACTTTAGCGAGTTTTCTAATAAAAATAAAAATAAAATTTAACTCCTATCCTTTTTTAAATTAATTAATTTAATTTTAGGAAACTTTTGTGGCTCTATTGTAATCAATATAGAAATGATACAGCTATATAATAATACAGAAATGATGTAGCTATATAAATCTATTTATAAATCTAGATATATACACTGTAGTTTAACAACCCCTGACTTTAAGTGCTCACGCACCAGTAACAGGGTAAATATTGTCATGCTTAGCGGTATTTATATTAAACATTGAGTCGACAGGGAAGTTCTGTATGGAGGACTAAATGTGACACAATTAAATAAATAAATACACCATGAAATAATTACTTAAATGTGTCATTAATTAATTAAAATTGGAATTAAATACATAAATGTGTAATTAAATGTGTCATTAATTACCGATTAAAATACCGATTCATTTAATGTAAAATACATATATAATTATTTCACTATTTACATTTACATTTCATGGTCCTGCCTTGCAGTGCTTCTTGAATTGTCAAACTGTCAAACTCACTCATCAAACTCAGTGGGTGGGGCTAACGCGAATCTAGTCTGATCCATTGCTTTTGTCTGAAGTAGAGTACCTGGATAGAAACGATGGAGGATCTCCATGAACTTTCCAGGGAGTTGGTGAGAGACATTTTAAACTTAGCAGAGGATGTAGAAGCAGGACCTGCTGACCCAGAGCATGTAGCTAGTAAAGCAGAGGAACTTATTGAAGTTCTTGGAGTAATTTCCGCACTCACTAGCTCTGCATCAATCCATTATCTGGAATTGATTTGTCTTGGCTTGATGCGCAGGGTAACCAATCAGGCGTTAGGTTCCGCCTACCAACTTTTGATGGGTGAGTTTGACAGTTTGACAATTCAAGAAGCACTGCAAGGCAGGACCATGAAATGTAAATGTAAATAGTGAAATAATTATAAATGTATTTTACATTAAATGAATCGGTATTTGAATGAATTAATGACACATTTAATTACACACTATTATGTATTAATTCCAATTTTAATTCATTAAGGGACACATTTAAGTAATTATTTAATGGTGTATTTATTAATATTAATTGTGTCACATTTGAAGTCCTCCAGATCTGCTGTGCTTGAAAGCCTTTGTTATATAATATATATTATATATATATATTATATATATATAGTATATATAATATATATATATATATATTATATATATATATGATATATAATAGTATATATATATATATATAATATATATAAAGCCAGCGCAGCTCTCAGACAATTCATTCATTCAGTTTGGGAGCGAGGCCTCTGGCCAGTCAAGAAGAAACGATATAAGCCGTAACCATGGCAACCCTGCTCCAATATCCCAGTGGGGCACTGCTCAAATTCTTCTGTACTTACAGGAAGAACGACGGGAAGCCGGGTTGTTTAGTGGCCACAGTCGTTTAGGGGGTCTGTTAGTGTTCAGTGGTGATGTAGTTTAAGAGGTTTATTCTCTCTGTAGTTATGGTTTATTATTTCTATAATTCCATAGCTCTGTAGTTAAGACTTTCTGTATGTTTTACAGTTATGTCGTTGAGAGGTTCTAAACTCCTGTAGTTTAGTCATCCTGTAATCACGTAGTTTTAGTAGTTCTGTAGCTTTAGTAGATCTGTAGTAGTTGGACAGGGCTCAACACGACAGCAAAGCTCCTCCATCTACTCGTTGAGTGTGAATTGTATTTCAGACTCTGTACTTGCGGTCGCTGTGTATGTGAACACCAAGGCTACTCTTAAACCCATCATGTGTTATCCCTCTCTCTTCTCTTCACCTCTGCCACAGGGCTGTCTATCGAGCGTGGTAAGTTTCTTCCCCCTCAAAGTCCTTTCTGTCTCAGATAATTTCCTTGCATGAGAAATCATCCCGTCCCCCGCATGCCACGGGCTCCTACTAACCTACCGGCCTGGGAATGACATGCAGGCGCCTGTGTGTGCGTGTGTGTGTTTACCGTACATCCTGTGGTGGCTTTTTAAACTCAAGCTGCGTGTGTGTGTGCTGTGTGAACTTGTGGCTCTACAATGGATCATACTGTCCTGTTTCCTCTGCAGGAATTAATGGGCTTTCTTGTGTGTGTGTGTGTGTGTGTGTGTGTGTGTGTGTGTGTGTGTGTGTGTGTGTGTGTGTGTGTGTGTGTGTGTGCTGTGTCTGTGTCTGTGTGTGCGTGTCCGTGTGTGTGTGTGGGCTCGCGCTGCGCCTTTATTGTGAAGGGTTCCGCTACTCCTTGTGTGCTCTGTGGTCCAAGAGAAAAATGATTGTTTTTCTGGACAACGCTGAGAGGGGGTTGTGGTGGTGGTGAAGGGCTTAGGGTTTCCTAAAATGCTCGCTTTATGCCATCTAGTGGCGGATTAACAGCGGAAACAGAACGTTTAAAATCAACAAAAAACTCCTAAAAATGAAGTTGCTCTTGATTGCCTGCCATAACGAAATACATTTGTTTTATAATTAACTGATTCGTTATGTGAAATAAATCAGAACAGTAGGATCCTCAAGCCAATCAAAGCAAGCAGTATGATTATTGATCTGGTTGCCATTCTCCCAACAAAAATATGACATCATGGTGGCTTTTTTTTTTTAACCCTTAAAAACACTGTCTTGAAATGCTACTCTCAGAACATCAACGCCCAGATTATCCGCTGCTGCCTCTCGCTCTGCCTCTCGCTCGCTCGTGTGCCTCGCTCTCCTCAATCCAGTCCACCTCTTGCTCCGCCTCCCTGCTTCTCCCTTTCAGCCTCGCTGTGGATCTCCACCCTCCGTCTGACGCTCTCTCTCCCACTCTCTCTCTCTCTCCTGTCCCAGGGGGAAGACCAACTACATCAACCTGGGCTCCTTCCTCATCAAGCCGGTGCAGAGGGTGATGCGCTACCCCCTGCTGCTCATGGAGCTCCTGGGGGCCACGCCTGAGGGCCACCACGACCACGCCCAGCTCTCACGAGCCCTGCTGGCCGTCAAGGAGATCAACGTCAACATCAACGAGTACAAGCGCCGCAAGGACCTGGGTGCGTCTGCTGCAGGGCTGGGTGGAGCTGGGCTGGGTCGAGCTAGACTAGGTCGAGCTAGGCTTGGTGGAGCTGGGCTTGGTGGAGCTGGGCTGGGTGGAGCTGGGCTGGGTGGAGCTGGGCTGGGTGTAGCTGGGCTGGGTGGAGCTAGGCTGGGTGGAGCTGGGCTAGGTGGAGCTAGGCTGGGTGGGGCTGGGCTGGGTGGAGTTGGGCTAGGTGGAGCTAGGCTGGGTGTAGCTGGGCTGGGTGGAGCTAGGCTAGGTGGAGCTGGGCTGGGTGGAGCTAGGTTGCTGTAGGGTGGAGACCGGGCTTAGTTACTTTAGGTTGCAAACAGGCTGCTCTCAATGGGGTTGGCTCAAAAGACGATGTTGAGTATAGTACAGTGAAAGTACATGGTTAGGACTTTTTTGTTTTATTATGGTATTATTCTCATGTATTTAAATTTTTATTATTTTTCAACACTGTTTCGTATACAATGACAAATAATTATCTTATTTGGAGATCCAAAACCCAACGAACCAAAACCAAAGAAGAGCTCACATTTTGCTTCATATTTGGGAAACGACCCCGAAAAAGTCGGTGAATTGAAGTCAATGTACCTGGCCTCTACTTTCAGTGTATTGTATTGTATTGTGTATTTTGATGCCAAATTTCAAGTAAACATAATCGCCGGTTTCACCCGATATGGTTGCACGCTTTGGGCTTAACAATCAATCTACAATTTATATTAGTGACCCTTATTTGGACGTACAGTCCAGCTTTTTAAGATAGCTTTGGCCCCAGTTGGTTCTGTTCTCTGACTCCACTGCGCCCTCTGCTGTCCACAGTGATGAAGTACAGGAAAGGGGACGAGGACACGCTGATAGACAAGATCTCCAAGCTCAGCATGCACTCCATCATCAAGAAGTCGAACCGTGTCAGCAGCCATATCAAACACCTCACCGGCATCTCCCCCCAGGTAACTAAACACTTGGCTAGCCCTTTTACCTATGCTGTTATTTTAGTTCTCTTTTAAATTAAAGATTACCCTTTTTAAATGTCTAATTGATTCCTGTCTATGTAAAGCCCTCTGGAAGGTCTTAAGGCTGATTCATACCTCCGGATCCGGACAAAATTAGTCCATCCGTATAGTATAATATAAGTATATAGGTACATAGTATAATATAAGTATATAACGTTAAATACAATATACATATCAGATATTATACTACTCTCTCTATTTTCGTGAATGGTTGTATTTCTGACTATTCTGCTGTCTCGATTTCCGTTGGTGTTGCGTCCTTTGAGACGAACCCAGTGGAAAGGGAGTCTGTTCAAACCGTCAGCGTTTTGTTTCCCCTCAGATCAAGGACGAGGCGTTTGACGAGGCGGAGAAGAGGTTCCGTCTGCAGGAGAGGCTCATCAAGTCCTTCATCAGGGACATCTCCCTCTACCTGCAGCACATCCGCGAGTCCGCCTCGGTCAAAGTGTTGGCGGCCATCAGTTTCTGTGACATCTACACGGACCGCAGCTTCATGGACCCCGAGTGCTTCCAGAGGGCCCACCGCTCCATCAGCGACAAGCAGTTCACCCACTTTGTAAGACCTTGACCTCCGGCTGCCGCTTACTGTGTGGAGTCAGCCGCCACAGTGCCACAGTGCCACCAGGGCTTAACCATTTAACCCTTTACCCTTTAACCCTTTACCCTTGGCCTCGTTGATATTGGACCCAGCACTATTCGGCTGGGAGTCTAACCTGCCCCGTCCCCCACACGCTATCCTGCTGAGTTAACGTTAACTGACCTGGAGACGAATGACCTCGTTACACAAGGATTAGATCATATTTAAGATCCGGTCAACACATTAGGAATAATACGATTGCCCCGTTGAAAAGATCTAATATTTGATTTGATTCGATTAAAAAATGTGACTTGTACAACAAATAACAAGGGCACATGACCAATAACTAACACCTTTGATTCACTCACTCACTCACTCACTCACTCACTCACTCACTCACTCACTCACTCACTCACTCACTCACTCACTCACTCACTCACTCACTCACTCTCCCTCTCTCCCCCTCTCTCCCCCTCTCCCTCTCTCTCTCTCTCTCCCCCTCTCTCTCTCTCTCTCCCCATCTCTGTCTCTCTCTCCTCTCTCTCTCTCTCCCTCTCCCTCTCTCTCTCTCTCTCCCCTCTCTCCTCTCTCTCTCTCTCCCCCCTTCTCTCTCTCTCTCCCCTCTCTCTCTCTCTCTCTCTCTCTCTCTCTCCTCTCTCTCTCTCTCCCTCTCTCTCTCTCCCCTCTCTCTCTCTCTCTCTCTCTCCCTCTCTCTCCCCCCCTCTGTCTCTCCCCTCTCTCTCTCTCCTCTCTCTCTCTCTCTCTCTCTCTCTCCTCTCTCTCTCTCTCTCTCTCTCTCTCTCTCTCTCTCTCCTCTCTCTCTCTCCTCTCTCTCTCTCTCTCTCTCTCTCTCTCTCCTCTCTCTCTCTCTCTCTCTCTCTCTCTCTCTCTCCCTCTCTCTCCTCTCTCTCCTCCTCTCTCTCTCTCTCTCTCCCCCCTCTCTCTCTCCTCTCTCTCTCCCCTCTCTCTCCCCCTCCCCTCTCTCTCTCTCTCTCTCCCCTCTCTCTCCCCCCCTCTCTCTCCCCCTCTCTCTCTCTCCCCCTCTCTCCGAGCAGAAAGAGCGCACGGAGGCCCTCGTCACCGGGCCCCTGAACCAGCTGCTGCTCATGTTCGCCGGGCCTCACAAGCTGATCCAGAAGCGCTTCGACAAGCTGCTGGACTACGACGGCTGCAAGGAGCGCGCCGAGCGCATGAAGGAGCGCCGCGCCCAGGAGGAGCTGCGCGCCGCGCGCAACAACTACGAGGCGCTCAACGCCCAGCTGCTGGACGAGCTGCCCAAGTTCCACACGGCGGCGGAGGAGCTGCTCACCGGCTGCGTGCGCCTTCGCCCGCGCACAGAAGGACTTTGTGAAGCGGACCCTCGGCGAGCTGAAGCCCCTGCTGCAGGTGGGACGGAGGAGGGGGGGGGTGGAGAGATGGATGGATGGAGGGTGAGGTAAATGCGTCGGGAGGTGGAGATGGAGGAATGGGGTGAATGGTTGGAGATGAGCGATGGGTGGGGGGGGCGAGATGAATGAGAGGGGGATGTGGAAATGGGAGGTGTGGGTTGGAGGATGGATGGATGACGGATTGAGGGAGGAAGTATGGAGGGAACAATTGATGGGTGGGGAGGGGGAGGGTCCTGTTAAGATGAGGAGGGAGGAGGAGGGAGAGCAGGGCAAGGAAGAGGGTTGTTATGACGATGGGGGAGGCGGAGCTAGAGTGAGTTGTTTTTAGGAAGAGTGAGGAATTCGGTGTGAGGTTGATGTGGTGGTTGTGGTGTGACTTGGGTCAACACATGGTACATATCCCGCCTTTACTGACTCCTCGGCTCTTTGCCTCTCCTCCTCCTCCTCCTCCTCCTCCTCCTCCTCCAGGTCTCCAGTCTCTGCAGCACGGAGGGGAACCTGGTGTCGGTGTTCCAGGAGGAGTACACTCGCGTCCTGAAGCTCCTCCAGAGCTTCAGCTTCTGCCCCGAGAATCTGCCCGCCTCCTCCTCCACCACCACCGGCAC
The DNA here is from genome assembly GCA_900291075.1 of Melanogrammus aeglefinus. Classification (NCBI taxonomy): domain Eukaryota; kingdom Metazoa; phylum Chordata; class Actinopteri; order Gadiformes; family Gadidae; genus Melanogrammus; species Melanogrammus aeglefinus. The sequence goes on from OLKM01001715.1 coordinate 99,515, forward strand.
CTCCACCTCCATCTCCTCCTCGTCCTCCTCGTCCACCATGCGGAAGACCTTCGACAAGAAGCCCATGGAGAAGCAGAGCTCCAAGAAACAGCTCCCGGGGCCGGTACGTCGAGGTGGTCCTCCGTTTGAGGCTTCCTCTCAGTCTATTGCACTTCCTGTCCTCACTGTTGCTACCAGGCAGGAATCCAGGGGAGCTGTGATGGATTCATTTGTTTACTATCATCATTAAGGTGCAGATACTTTTATTCCATGTCAGAGCTCAGCCAATATATGATTCTATTCCTATTTTTTATGAAATGGTGGGATTCAACTTTTTTTTTTTAATATATATATATATATACAATTTGTAAATTGTATACATTATTTTGTAATAATGTCCTGACTAACCTGGTCTCACAGGAATCCGTGAAATGACTACGGACGCTTAACTCCAAATTCCGTGGGATCATTACGGAAACACGCCGATTTCCGTAATATGCGCAAAGATTCCCGTTTCACTGAGCGAGTCGACCTGGTCACACAGGGATCCGTCAAATCACTATATATATATATATATATATATATATATCACCTACATGTCACGTGATTTCGTGCTCATGCGCACAACCGTTAATCTATTGAATCGTGTCCCAGAACACGGTTGCACCTTTTTCCTCTTCCGCAGAACGGAATGTCAAACCATTCATTTAGAGTTAAGCGCCCGTGGTCGACTCGCTCGGTGAAACGGGGATCTGTGTGTGTGCCATGGAATATCAGTGTCATTAACTTGCATTGGCGCAAATTCCGTGCGCATATTACGGAAATCGGCGTGTTTCCGTAATGATCCCACGGATTTTTGAGTTAAGCGTCCGGAGTCATTTCACGGATTCCCGTGAGACCAGGTTGTCCTGACGGTCCTCTTGGGGATCCAGAAGGTGCTCTCTCCTCAAGCCTCTGGTTCTTGCTCTGTCCTAACGGTCTGTTTTATTCCCTCCGGGGGTCCCTCAGCCCAACTACATCCCCCAGACGGACGAGCAGCGGTCGGGCCTGCTGGCGCGCTACACCCCGGAGAAGCTGTTCCGGGCGGAGAGGAACTTCAACGCGGCGCAGGACCTGGACATGTCGGTGATGGAGGGCGACCTGGTGGGGGTCATCAAGCAGCAGGACCCCATGGGCAGCAACAACCGCTGGCTCATCGACAACGGAGGTGAGCCCACTGCACCTGGCCGACAGCGGGGGGGAGATGGTATTTCTTGTTAGGCTTTTCATGACATGTTGGAGAAGGGGGGGGGCGGAAGAAGTTAAAGACGGTGGGTTGAAGAAGAGAGCGAAGGGAATGTAGATTTGTCCTCACTCCAATGAAACTTTAAGACACGCCAGACAGACAACCTACAAATAGAAGACACCTAGCAATGCACGTTGAAAGCAGTCTAAAATATACAAGGGTCCCCTTCATTTTTATTAATATATATATTATTTAAAGGTTTCAGCTTTCAAAGCCTTCCATTTCATTGGGTAGCATGTACCACATCAAACTAGCTCTCTTGCTGGAGAGCAGCTATTTTATTTCCTGGTTTTCCTTTTTGTTTGAAATCTGATCAGTAGAATGCCTCCTGATAATAATGGATATCATTGTCCGCCCCCCCCCTCCAGTCACCAAGGGCTTCGTGTACAGCTCCTTCCTGAAGCCCTACAACCCGCGCCGCAGCCACTCGGACGTGTCCATCGAGAGCCAGTCGTCCAACGAGTCGGGCTACGGCGGCTCCTCCCCCGTCTTCTCCCGCCAGAACAGCACCAGCACTTTGACCTTCAACCAGGAGGCCGCCACCGTCAGCTTCAGCGCCGCCCAGCCCTCGCCGCAGCCCTCCACCGACTCCGCCTCCGTCACTGGGCGGCAGCGCCGCCGACGGGACGAGCCCGCCTCCTTCGACCCGACCGGGAGCGCCTCGGTTCCTCGGAGGGAATACCCCCCAGAGCACACGGTGCGGGACGCCTCCGACGCCGCCGCCGCCGCCGTCGCCGCGGACGACCGCCACAGGCACGCGGCGCATCACAGAGACTCCCAGGAGCGCCCGGGTCGGACCGCGCCCGCCAAGGCGCCCGAGCCGTCGCCCACGGACGCCCCTCACGGCCGGAGCAGCGGGGGTTTACAGCGCTATGCCCAGGCGGACGCAGGTCCCGGCGGCGGGAACAACAGCGGCCATAACGGTGGTGGTTCCTCCCGGGGCCGTAGCCATGGCGACAGCGGCGGCAGCCTGAGGGGGAACGCGTACGCCCGGGACATGGAGTACATGGAGCCAGAGCTGGAGCCGGAGGCCGATAAGGAGATAGACGGACACCAGGTGAGAGTCGGCTCTGGTGATGAGGGGGCCGGGACACTCATGACCCGCATATTTGAGCTCCTCTGACACTGAGTCATGGAGTAGAAGTCGCTTTTGACCGAAGCCGCTTAAATGTGAGGCTGAGAACATTCAAAACATATGATTTTAGAATTGGTAGTAGTTCCATGAAATTCCCACTGCGGCAGAAACAGGGTTCTGATGAACAGCTGGACAGAATACAGGGTTTTGAGGGTTTTGATCAGTGACCACCAATTCAGAGGCAGTGCTTTGAGTTAATTTAGCATCAGCCTTCTTCAACGATGCCCAAAGCCAGGGGACATTGGGTTAGGAACCGCAGACCCTTTTTAGCTCGAGCCGCAAAAATCGTACTACAAGATTATCCTATTTTTCATGTATTAGGTTAATGATAACATTATGTTATGTTATCGTCTTACATGTATTATAGCAAATAATAACTGTGTGTGTGTGTGTGTGTGTGTGTGTGTGTGTGTGTGTGTGTGTGTGTGTGTGTGTGTGTGTGTGTGTGTGTGTGTGTGTGTGTGTGTGTGTGTGTGTGTGTGTGTGTGTGTGTGTGTGTGCCCCCCCACCAGATCTACTACGCCCTCTACTCCTTCAGCGCCCGCTGTGCCAACGAGCTGACCATCGCGGCCCACGAGCGAGTCCGCATCCTCGAGTTCCACGACATGAACGGCAACGGCGAATGGTGGCTGGGGGAGGCGGGCGGTCGCCGCGGTTACGTTCCATCCAACTACATCCGCAAGTCCGAGTACACTTGAGGAAGGGGGCGGGGCCGGTGACGCCTCGGTTAGATTCCCGACGGGACGCGTACGTTCCGCCAGAGGCTCTGGGCGTGCGTGCACGTAAGCGTGTACGTGAGGGGGAGCGTGCACGTGAGCGAGCCCTGGACGCGAAGCTGTCAAGACAGATTGAGCGGGAGTGGAAAGTGCCGCAGCACTACAATTGATCACATGACCTCCAAACGCCTTCCGATTGGACCGTTTTGGGACCTGATGTTGTTGCTGATATTTCGCTAGCCAGACTTCTCTTTATTTTTTTAAGGATTTGGACCGAGTGCTATCAACTGCCAGTTGGACGGGTAGTGTTCTACATGCCTATATTTATACAAAAACAACCTTGTTTTATGATGCAGTCTTTTTTTAGTCGCTGGGATCTCTGCGTATCAGACCTGTTTTGTACCAGGTGACAAACCCGTGGGGATTCGTCCGCAGGAAGTCACTCACCACTATGTCCACTACATGTATATACAAGAAGAGCGAGAGAAGAACAAAATGGTGTGAAACAGGAGAATGAATCGAATAAAAAAGCGTGTGTGTGTGTGTGTGTGTGTGTGTGTGTGTGTGTGTGTGTGTGTGTGTGTGTGTGTGTGTGTGTGTGTGTGTGTGTGTGTGTGTGTGTGTGTGTGTGTGTGTGTGGTGGGTCCTGACCTGTTTTTAGCGTGCACTTTTACTTTGCACGTACAACAAGCTAGAGGCCTGTGTCAGCATTTCCACAATTCACACAAATCTAAACGAACACATGCATCTTAAAAAATGGTTAGTTTTTGACTGTGAAGTCATGGTTTACAAAAGCACTCTTTGAATCTATATCGTTGATCTCCATGAGAACGGCGACTGACCTTTTGTAAAATAAACAGATGATGAGGTGTGTGGCATATATATATATATATATATATATATATATATATATATATATATATATATATATATATTATATATATATATATATATATGATTAAAGGGAGGAGATTGACCAATCAGGAGGCCACATTGATCTCTTGTTCACTTTACTTATTTGCATTCTATATAAAGCTCCTTGTTGAGACTGTATTTCTGCACTCCCATGCCAAGCTATCACTGTTCGAATAAAAAATATAAACTGAAAAAAAGTATTTGTGTTGAGTCAATTGTGTCTTTAACAATTTGTATTTCAGACGTATGGAGGACTATGCTTTTTATTGCAAAAGTAAATTTACTAGTCGGCTATCTTGGCCAGGACTCCCTTGAAGACGAGATAATGATTCTCAATGGGACCTTCCTGGATAAATACAAGGTCAAATAAATAATTGTTGTCCTATATTGTGTTTCAAGAAGGACTGTTATCTTTATAGTATCAAGTAATTTAAAACGAAAAAGTATTGTGTATAGTTATGACTTTTCTTGGTTCGGGGGGTTGTAAATTCTAAATTCTGAACCAGACTGAGTCAAGAGATGGACGATGATTAACCGGATGTTGTTGGGAAACGCCACCCACCTGTATACGTACAGGGTGGTCTTGTCCGTTCCAATTCGGAAGACGCAGAGGTGAACTATCCCCCGCGCCCCACTTTCAATTTCATTCAAGCCACACAACTGCAGATAGCAAGGAGGTTCTCCAGGGCAGTGGCGTCACTATGCTGTTTTATTCGGGGCTAAAGCCTCGGATGTTTTTTAATTAGCCCCCAATATGATCTATGGGAAAAAAATAAAAATATTCAGAAACATTTATAAGTAGCCTAGTCTAGATTGTCTTTCTGGCAAGAGAATAAAGAACAACCTGTTTACCACCTCAAGTGAATTAACCTATCCTATCCCCAGTCAGATCCGTGCGCGCGTTTGTGTGTGTGGGTGTGGGTGTGGGTGTGTGTGTGTGTAATTCATTTTACTCTGCAATAACTTGAATGGAACTTTAGATGTTTGGGGATAAGCAGCATAGCAGTCAGGTATAGCTATTTAAAGCTATAATAAACCGCATATTTCGTTTATTTAGATAAAGCATTATGAAAAAGTTTGCATGCACAATAAAGCATATAAATGAATTTGGCGCCCAGAATTTTCATTTACCCTCTGGGCTAAACCCTGGATGTGTATGAAACCTAGAAATCCCCACCCAAATCTATTCTCTTGAGTAGAGGCAATAAAAATGCGATATGCTTGGAAGAGACGGAGAAGGAGGGAGGGAGGAGAGGAGAAAAGGATTAGAGGAGAGAAGGAGTAGTATTTATTGACCAGAACTGTATGGAGTGTATCAATTGTATGTGTGTGTGTGTGTGTGTGTGTGTGTGTGTGTGTGTGTGTGTGTGTGTGTGTGTGTGTGTGTGGGTGTGTGTGTGTGTGTGTGTGTGTGTGGGGGGGGGGGGGGGTATCTATATAGTTTGTATCCAGTGGTGTAGTCTATTTTATTGTATACTGTGATGATTCCCTCCCAGCCTCGTACAAACCCGCCCCACCTGTACGTGTACGTGTGTGGCGCTAATGGGGTGTCGCACCACAGTCACCAACGCAGGGGTATACAACCCGCTGATTTAAGAGTTATAACGATTATCAACAATCATGGAAAGCTGAATAGGTTTATCAGTTTTAATAACGGTATGAACAAATAGAACACAAAAATGACAAGTTGTCCTTTGTATATCTATAGTAGCAATAGCACATGCTAAACAAGGTCAAAATCTACTCCAAATAATTTAATGAACTGTTTACAACCATGGCTAACCAGTGCATGAGAATGTGATGAAAAGAGACTAATGTTTCACTCTTTCAATTGCTCTAATTTTAGCTCTTACTGTTGTTATCTAACACAACATACAGTAATTGAATTGTGTAAAAGTCTGAAATTACTGCACCTTAAAAATGACCATGAATTAGCTATACTCTCGTTTGCATATTGATTAACTTTATGAATTTCAATTGTGTATACCAACTGCATGTTGGCTGACATTTACCTAACTTTTTTTCCCTCCACTCTAACCAAGGATGCCTGTTTTTAAATTCCCTAGCCTGACACCCAGTCTGAAAGGCTAAAAGTAACATAATCTAAAAAGGGGATTAAGTGGGATTAAAACGTTGTCTTCTGTTGACTACTTGTTACGTGGTTTACACCTTAATATGGGAGGACTGGACACACACACAACACACACACACACACACACACACAAAACACACCACACAAACACACACACACACACACACACACACACACACACACACACACACACACACACACACACACACACACACACACAGTTTTCTGCTGTGTCTTTGCTAGTCTCCGTAGCTCTAGTAGTGGCATCTGCAGCTGCAAGGTCAATTTAAGTGGCAGCAGTAGATTTTGGGCCAGGCTTAAAACTAACTAAAACACTGAAATAGTGTAGATTGCTTTTCAAATTGTAATGTTGAATGTTATTGTAGCATGTAGCCTGGGACTCTTTAAGTGTTTGTGTTATGTTTTTTATCGTTGTATCCAGTTGTTTTAACTGTTGGTTTAACTGTATCCATTGGGATGATGACAATTTGTTCCCGCGTTTTAAACTTTCAATCTGTGTGGGGCTGCCTAATCATACCGCGATAGAAGGAGGGGCCTCGGCCCGACAACTAACATGCAGAGATGCAGGGGCAGCTTCGCTTCCACCACTGGTGTTACCCCTTATGTTTTATTCGATATGTTGGCAATAAAAAATGACAGTGTACCCCTTATGTTTTGATTTGATAAAAAAATGACAGTGTTACCCCTTATGTTTTGATTTGATAAAAAACGACAGTGTTACCCCTTATGTTTTATTTGATGACGGACAATATAAAACGACAGTGTTACCCCTTATGTTTTTTTTTATATCGGGCAATAAAAAATGACAGTGTTACCCCTTACGTTTTGTTTGATTAAAAGACGACAGTGTACCCCTTATGTTTTATTTGAAATATCGGGCAAAAAAAAAAAGACAGTGTTACCCCTTACGTTTGTAAGATAAAAAACGAAACAGTGTTACCCTTATGGTTTTTTGATATCGGGCAATAAAAAAAGACAGTGTTACCCCTTGTGTTTATTTTTGATATCGGGCAATAAAAAATGACAGTGTTACCCCTTACGTTTTGTTTGATAAAAAACGACAGTGTTACCCCTTACGTTTTATTTGTTGACGGACAATAAAAAACAACAGTTTTACCCCTTATGTTTTATTTGTTAAAAAACGACAGTGTTACCCCATATGTTTTTTTGGATATCGGGCCATAAAAAAATGACAGCGTTACCCCTTACGTTTTATTTGTTGACGGACAATAAAAAACAACAGTTTTACACCTTACGTTTTGTTTGATAAAAAACAACAGTGTTACCCCTTACGTTTTATTTGATAAAAAACAACAGTGCTTAATGCCCTTGCGTTTTATTTGTTGACGGGCAATACAAAACGACAGTGTTACCCCTTATGTTTTATTTGATCACGGGCCGATAAAAAACGACAGTGCTACCCCTTACATTCTGTTTGACACGTGCAATTAAAAAAACGACAGTGTTACCCCTCGCGTTTTATTTGATGACGGGCAATAAAAAACGACAGTGTTACCCCTTATGTTTTTTTTTACGTCGGGCAATAAAAAAAGACAGATAAAAAGCGACAGTGTTACCCCTTATGTTTTATTTGATTAAGGACAACAGTTAGGTTCCGCAGGGTAGTTAGGGTTAAGTGTCATACTTAACACAAAAACACTCAGCTAGGAGGAGCTGGGGATCGAGCTAGCAACCTATTGGTAATAACTTCTCCACATCCTGAGCTAAAACCCAATTATTTATTTGATAAAAAACGACAGTGTTACCCCTTACGTTTTATTTGATGACGGGCAATAAAAAACGAAAGTGTTACAACCTTGTGTTTTATTTGATATTGGGCAATATAAAACGACAGTGTTACCCCTTATGTTTTTTTTTGATATCGGGCAATAAAAAATGACAGTGTTACCCCTTATGTTTTGTTTGATAAAAAACGACAGTGCTACCCCTTACGTGTTATTTGTTGACGGACAATAAAAAACAACAGTGTTACCCCTTATCTTTTATTTGATAAAAAACGACAGCGTTTCCCCTTATGTTTTTTTTTATATCGGGCAATATAAAACGACAGTGTTACCCCTTACGTTTTATTTGAAGACGGGCAATACAAAACGACAGTGTTACCCCTTATGTTTTATTTGATCACGACCGATAAAAAAACGACAGTGTTACCCCTTATGTTTTATTTGATGACGGGCAATAAAAAAACGACAGTGTTACCCCTTATGTTTTATTTGATATCGGGCAATATAAAACGACAGTGTTACCCCTTACATTTTATTTGATGACGGGCAATAAAAAATGACAGTGTTATCCCTTATGTTTTATTTGATATCGGGCAATATAAAACGACAGTGTTACCCCTTATGTTTTTTTTTGATATCGGGCAATAAAAAATGAAAGTGTCACCCCTTATGTTTTGTTTGATAAAAAACGACAGTGCTACCCCTTACGTTTTATTTGTTGACGGACAATAAAAAACAACAGTGTTACCCCTTAGGTTTTATTTGATAAAAAACGACAGTGTTACGTTTTATTTGAAGACGGGCAATACAAAACGACAGTGTTTCCCCTTATGTTTTTTTTTACATCGGGCAATATAAAACGACAGTGTTACCCCTTACGTTTTATTTGATCACGACCGATAAAAAAACGACAGTGTTACCCCTTATGTTTTATCTGATGACGGGCAATAAAAAAAATGACAGTGTTACCCTTATGTTTTAATTGATATCGGGCAATAATAAAAATGACAGTGTTACCCCTTACATTTTATTTGATAACGGGCAATAAAAAACGACAGTGTTACCCCTTATGTTTTACTTGATATCGGGCCATATAAAACGACAGTGTTACCCCTTATGTTTTATTGATAAAAAAACAACAGTGTTACCCCTTATGTTTTTTTTGAAATCGTGCCATAAAAAACATCAGTGTTACCCCTTATGTTTTAATTGTTGACGGGCAATAAAATACAACAGTGTTACCCCTTATGTTTTATTTGATAAAAAACAACAGTGTTACCCCTTACGTTTTTTTTGATGACGGGCCAATAAAAAACGACAGTTTTACCCCTTATGTTTTTTTTTGATGTCGGGCAATAATAAAAGACAGATGAAAAGCGACAGTGTTACCTCTTACTTGATTAAAGTCAACAGTTGGGTGCAGGGTAGTTAGTGGTTAAGTGGCATACTCAGGGACACACAAACACTCAACACTCCTAATTCGATAAAAAACGACAGTGTTACCCCTTACTTTTTATTTGATGACGGGCAATAAAAAACAACAGTGTTACCCCTTAGGTTTTATTTGATAAAAAACGACAGTGTTACAATTTATTTGAAGACGGGCAATACAAAACGACAGTGTTTCCCCTTATGTTTTTTTTTACATCGGGCAATATAAAACGACAGTGTTTCCCCTTACGTTTTATTTGATCACGACCGATAAAAAAACGACAGTGTTACCCCTTATGTTTTATTTGATGACGGGCAATAAAAAAATGACAGTGTTACCCCTTATGTTTTATTTGATATCGGGCAATATAAAACGACAGTGTTACCCCTTACATTTTATTTGATAACGGGCAATAAAAAACGACAGTGTTACCCCTTATGTTTTACTTGATATCGGGCAAATATAAAAACGACAGTGTTACCCCTTATGTTTTATTTGATAAAAAACAACAGTGTTACCCCTTATGTTTTTTTTTAAATCGTGCCATAAAAAACATCAGTGTTACCCCTTATGTTTTAATTGTTGACGGGCAATAAAATACAACAGTGTTACCCCTTATGTTTTATTTGATAAAAAACGACAGTGTTACCCCTTACGTTTTTTTTGATGACGGGCCATAAAAAACGACAGTGTTACCCCTTATGTTTTTTTTGATGTCGGGCAATAATAAAAGACAGACGAAAAGCGACAGTGTTACCTCTTACTTGATTAAAGTCAACAGTTGGGTGCAGGGTAGTTAGGGTTAAGTGGCATACTCAGGGACACACAAACACTCAACACTCCTAATTCGATAAAAAACGACAGTGTTACCCCTTACTTTTTATTTGATGACGGGCAATAAAAAACAACAGTGTTACCCATTATGGTTTTTTTTGATATCGGGCAATAAAAAATGACAGTGCTACCCCTGACGTTTTGTTTGATAAAAAACGACAGTGTTACCCTTACGTTTATTTTGTGACGGACAATAAAAAACAACAGTGTTACCCCTTATGTTTTTTATTTGGATAAAAACGACAGTGTTTCCCCTTATGTTTTTTTGATATCGCGGCAAATATAAAACAACACTGTTATACCCCTTACGTTTTATTTGATGGACGGGCAACAAAAAACAACAGTGTTACCCCTTAAGTTTATTTGATGACGGGCAGTAAAATTACAACAGTGTTACCCCCTTAGTTTTTTTTTTAATAAAAAACCGACAGTGTTACCCCTTTACGTTTTATCTGATGAGGGCAGACAATACAACAGTGTTACCCCTTACGTTTTATTTGATATCGGCCATCAAAAATTATAGTGTTACCCTTATGTTTTTGATTGATTAAAAAAACGACAGTGTAACCCCTTATGTTTTATTTGATATCCGGGCAATATAAAACGACAGTGTTACCCCTTACGTTTTATTTGATACATCGGGCAATTAAACAATGACAGTGTCCTCCCCTTTCATTTTTATATGATAAAAAACCGACAGTGTTACCCCTTATGCTTTTTTTTTTGTTCGGGCAATAAAAAAAGGCAGATAAAAGCGACAGTGTTACCCTTACGTTTATTTGTTGACAGGCAATAAAAAACACAGTGTTACCCCTTATGTTTTATTTGATAAAAAACAACATGTGTTACCCGCTTATGTTTTATTTGATAAAACAACAGTGTTACCCCTTATGTTTTATTTGATAAAAAACGACAGTTTTACCCCTTACGTTTAATTTGATGACGGGCCATAAAAAAAGACAGTCTTACCCCTTATGTTTTGTTTGATAAAAAACAACAGTGTTACCCCTTACGTTTTATTTGATGACGGGCAATAAAAAACGACAGCGTTACCCCTTACGTTTTGTTTGATAAAAAACAACAGTGTTACCCCTTACGTTTATTTGATAATGGGCAACAAAAAACAACAGTGTTACCCCTTATGTTTTATTTGATGGACGGGCAATAAAATGCCAACAGTGTTACCGCTTAATGTTTTTATTTGAATAACGACAGTGTTAGCCCTTACGTTTTATTTGTTGACGGCAATACAAAAACGACAGTGTTACCCCTTATGTTTTTATTTGATGACGGGCAATAAAAAACCGTCAGTGTTTACCTTATGTTTTTTTTGAGTGTTGGGGCAATAAAAAAAGAACAGATAAAGCGACGTGTTACCCTTACGGTTTTATTTGATAATCGGGCAATAAAAAATGACAGTGTCTCCCCTTTGTTTTATATGATAAAAAACGACCCAGTGTTACCCCTTATGTTTTTTTTTTATGTCGGGCATAAAAAAAGGCAGATAAAAAGCGAACAAGTGTTACCCCTTACGTTTTATTTTGTTTGACGGACAATAAAAAAACAACATGTGTTACCCTTATGTTTTATTTGATAAAAACAACAGTGTTACCCCTTAATGTTTTTTATTTGATAAAAACAACAGTTGTTTACCCCTTATGTCTTTATTTTGATAAAA
>OLKM01001716.1:0-17500 GCA_900291075.1 Melanogrammus aeglefinus
TATGGATGGCCGGAATTATGAGTCGCTTGACGTATAGGTATCCAAGTAGTACAAGTCCCGAGTGTTACGTTTCAAAGGGTTGATAAAATGGTGCAGCCATATTAGTGTCATACGGGCTGTATGTAAGAGGAGATCACTCTGTGTATCTTACAGTCCTCCTCCCTGCTACTTTACACCCTACACAGCACTTACACTCAGCTTCAGTTACTAATGGCACACACTCTCAACGTGTGTGTGTGTGTGTGTGTGTGTGTGTGTGTGTGTGTGTGAACAAGGAAGACGAAGGCATGTCGTGATTGACCGCCAAAAAAGAACAAGGGCTGACATAAAGTTAATCATGGTGTGTGGTGTGTGTGTTGTGTGTGTGTGTGTGTGTGGTGTGTGTTGTGTGTGTGTGGTGTGTGTGTGTTGTGTGTGTGTGTGTTGGTGTGTTGTGTGTGTGTGTGTGTGTGTGGTGTGTGAAAGACCTTATCTTCTGAACAGCATAAAATAGAGTTGAACGCCCTTCCGACCTCTAATTACATAAAGTGCAACACACACAAACCTCACGCGCTATTACTTATTCTTATCCCTTTAACACGAAAAAAAAATAACCGGCACAGCACTAGACCCAGAGGTGCTCTTCATCTCCATACCTCCTCTTATGAACAAGCACACAGCCGCTCCTGGTCCCCTATCAGTTAACATATAGCCCTACTATATACAGATTCATATGCAGGAGTGTGGAACTAGTGCCTTCGACAGACCCTGGATCAGTGTGTCCCCCTCATGACAGTTAACACCCAAACTGTGGGAGGGGCTCATCAGAACAACTAAATCCATATCAACCAAAAGCTGCATAAGACGGTAGTTGCAAGCGTGGCAGAATATATTACATTACACAATTTTTGACTGGCATTGTGCAGGAATCTCCGAGGCACAAGTACAACCTTTATAGCTGGGCATTGTTGTCGTATTTACGATGCCACACACACCGTTCTACCTACTACTAGCGCGTGAACGATTTGGGGAAATAAGTCTAATTGCGATTATTTTGACCAATATTGTGATTGCGAATTTAATGTGGCAATTGTTTAAATTCATTAAGTTCTTGTGTTGTGTGTTATTCACTAAAAAAAAATAAATCATTTCTTTCGTATGACCAGCACAACATTGAACAGCAGTCACACATAAAAACTGCTCTTTCCTTTAGGCCAGGCCAATGTGTTGAGATTAATTTATATTATAAACTTCTTTATTTAACTATTGAATTGTCAAATAAAAATAAAAATAAATGAATTTCAATTTGATAAATCGCTCCAGCCTACTACCTACCTACCTACCCACCCAACTACCCACCCACCTACCGGAGTCCTATTTGCATGCAGTGGTGGTTTCATGGAGTTTGTTGCTTCTGCAGAGATGTGTGAGTGAAATACGTATGCAGCAGAGCCGTGTCTGTGGTATCTCTGCGTCTTTGTGTGTGTGACCGCTCAGCCTGGTGATCGGGTTACCATTGATTCTATAAGGCCGTGCATTTCATCAGCCACTGGGGAAGAATGGATATAAAGGTTTTATTAGAGCCCCAGTACCCATCGCACCTTAACCATACAGTGGGATGGGATTGAATAGGCCCAATAAGCCCGGGGCCATGGTGTGTGTGTGTGTGTGTGTGTGTGTGTGTGTGTGTGTGTGTGTGTGTGTGTGTGTGTGTGTGTGTGTGTGTGTGTGTGTGTGTGTGTGTGTGTGTGTGTGTGTGTGTGTGTGTGTGTGTGTGTGTGTGTGTGTGTGTGAGAGAATGCCTCGGCCCTCTACCTTGTTTGCAATCTCCTCGTCTCTGATACAGGAGCAATTCTACTAAACAAACAAAATAAGCAGTGTGATGCACGCACACGCACACACACACACACACACACACACACACAACACACACACACACACACACACACACACACACACACACAGTACTCAGTAGATGACAGACATCGTAGCATCTGCCTGGGCCGGGGTACAGGCCTAACAGGGGAGGACTACAGTCTGTATTTCTGTACCACCAACGGTCAGCTCTGCATTCGCTCCCCATCTGTTTGGCCTCCCTTGTCTCCCAGTGCCTTATCTCCATAGCCATCACTCAGTCCCGTCTGACATTGGCATTGCCGGACAAATTGCTTTCCTGCAGCAGCCTGTCCGTAAGTCGGACAGACCACCGGTCTCTACAGCTCCCGTCACATCAGCATCCTTCGCCGGCGTGTAAACAGGGAGCTCTGATGGATGACTGATGATATAACAAGCCACCGACTACACGCCAGCCCACTGTCTCCTTTTCCCTGTGTCAGCCTCTTACACCCTTATCTCCTCCTCCACCTCCTCCACCTCCTCCATCTCCTCCACCTCCTCCTCCTGTGCCGTCCTCCCTCTCTGGGCGACTTTGTCCATAGAACGACCCCAGTGTGGCCTCTGTTGCTCCTTCTACTGAAAATGGAGGCCGGAGGTGTGTGTATGTGAGGGGGGGGGAGAGAGGGAGAGGGGTAGAATGGGAGTGGACAGCAGTGTGGCCGCAGCTCTGTCGAAGAGCACTGGGGACGTTTTCTTGGCGCGCGTTGGGTTGAGTTAGCGCGTCAGGGAAAGGTAGGGGGACAGAAATCAATGCCAGCGACAATGACCAATAAGGGACACTGACAGGGGGGACAGGGTGAGAGAGGAAGGGTTAAAGTTAAGACAAAAGGAGAGATGGCTCGCAGTATAGCAGAAGGGAGGGAGAAGAGCAACAGCATCTCCACTCCTGTGCATTTTCAATCAAAAGATGTATAATTGGGATTGTGGAGGAGGAGGAGGCAATATTGCCATACAGCTGGCTATAAATGGCTCATTTGTCACACTATTCCTTGGACACTAGGGTAAAGGACCCACACGCGCACACGCACACACACACACACACCACACACGGGCGTTCTGCCCATCACAGCGTATACAGTATTGTGGACCAATAACAGCGCACCCCTCCCCTCAAAGACGAGGGCTGACATCGGCAGATGAAAATACACACAATATCATATACTGCTGCTGCAGCCCTACATACAAATATCCCCACACAAACACGCACACACACACAAGGCTGCAGAGGTGATTGGAAAGCAGCATTGCTGGACAATAACAACACCTTACCCATACTAGAGATAAGCGCTACAGCGTGCAGCAAAGAGAAAGATGGAGGAAGAAGTGGCCGCAGGCTGACTCTCTTCAGTGAGCCCCTGTATTGATTGTCAGCAGGCTTTCACATGTCTCATACTTTTCCAGTATTGATGCACTGCAGAATGAACCAGACTGGTATTATGAGCTCCAAACCATGTTTTCAACAGGAGGGGAACCGGACCAGCAGAGCTGTGGATCCCAGTGAACCCATGACTGGTAAACACATTAGTGTGATGTCACTGGGCGAACCTTTTCCCTCCTAATGGTCAGAGACTTGACTCCAGCGCTGATAGAGAATCGAGACATGACTTCGGTGCATTCACGCTGAGCCCCGACTGCACAGCCACACAGCCACAACCAGGGACTCTATTCTAGAAATGTAAATGGATGTGGGTAACCTTTAAAATCAACATGAGGGCAAACATACGCATGTTTGTCAGTCTCTGTTTGTCATTATGTGAGCGGGGCAATCAGAGAGTGGGATGCATTTCAGCTGATCAAGAGGTTAATTACACCACCACCATACTGGTATTTTGGGTCACATGAACTCCGACTCATACCGCTGCAACTTGGATATACAACTTAAGCCTTCTGGCTACAGCACTTAAGAGGAATAATCTGACAAGAAAATGTGAGCCTTGGTTTCTTTGCTTGTGGGTGTGTACATTGTGTGTTATTCTTGTCTTTTGTTGACTTCTAAAATCAGCGCACAAGACAAACTATTCATAAGAGACCCTAGCACATAACATGCAAGACATATATAGCAAACATTTCCCCTGGAGACCAGGGAAAGAATGACGAGTGGGAGACGTAAGTCATAATGACTGTAGGAGCCTACTGGTCACATTGTTGTTCCCGTTCTGGGAAACATGACATACAGTATGTTGAAGACAGCTTTGAAGAGACCCATGGCTAAAGCTATTTACCAGCATTACTTCAAACTTGAAAGTATTCAGGATAAACTGTTTGTACATAACAGGCTGTTTGCTAGCACGCATGTAGAGAACGTGAGATGAGCGAGGCAGAGATGGGATGTAGGCTAAACCAATTAGCGTCCAGCGGCTGTCATGGCTGTCAGTGGATGGTAGGTGTGCCTCCGTATCTAACCGAGACGAAGAGACTTGTGCATAGGCATCTTTCCAACCGGGTGCATTGAAACCAACGACCTGTTCAATCCTGTTCAACCGGGACCTTCCCGCTGAGCTGTGTACAGTAGCACAGCTCCGCGTGGAGTCTTTGACGTGATGTGTTGTGATTTAGCTGGGAATTGTATCATAAAGTGTGTCGCGTTGAGAAGACCACAACACAATACACACTCTGTGTCGATACATAGTGTGACATTGTAACGAAAGCAAAACGACTTACCGTTTGAGCTTTCGAGTTATTCATCCTCGCGCGCACCAACTCTGGCAAACTGGCAGCTCGTGCGCTGCTTACGCAATGCCCTGTTCTGCCCGGCTCCTCGTCATAACTGCAGTTTGGTCAAACCCTCGTCGAGCATTCATCACACAGGACGCCAGCTCCACGCCGCCTCGGTCCGTGTAATGTCCCAGACGCTTAATGTCAGATTTTCCTCTAGAGATATATCCGTGACAGGTTGGAAAAAAGTGCTGGAAAAACTCTCAGAAGTTTTTGCTTTTAACTAGTGCTACACACAGACACGGTGCTTAACTCCTGAAAGGCGGCTGCGGGGTAAACGGTTTTGAATAAGACAATAACCCGCACTGCATTCAACCACGCAGAGGCTCTGGTGCTTCGATAAAGAAGCACACTGAAGCGCCAGGGTGGCTCAAGATTGACCGTCTCAAGAACCAACCGAAAGGCTTTGGTGAGGAGGCGGGTGTACGCGACTTAACATCCAGGCTCTTTGCTCACACACAACACGCGTGCGTGGCATTCAATGTAAAGTATTTCAGTTGAGGCTAAAACGAGTTCTCTTTCTCTCGTGAGTCTCTCCAACTTTCTCTCCATCCCTTTATTTA
This sequence comes from Melanogrammus aeglefinus, assembly GCA_900291075.1. NCBI lineage: Eukaryota > Metazoa > Chordata > Actinopteri > Gadiformes > Gadidae > Melanogrammus > Melanogrammus aeglefinus. The sequence continues at coordinate 5,154 of OLKM01001716.1, forward strand.
TCTCTCAAGACCAATTCTCAATTATTTAAAGACACGTCTTTGCATAACATAATGCGCCTTTATATTTGGACACTTAATAAAACGTGCATATCTTATAAAGCCTACAATTTCTTGACATCTTTACTTCTGTTGATAAATATATAGAAAGGCAGTAGGCTAATAGTAATAGAATAAAATCAGTTTGGCTGAATCTAATTATAGACCATAATAGGCCTACACAAAAAGGACAAAAGACATCACCTACAGGTTACACACGGGTGACAGACTTGTATACAATAATCCTCTGAATGCATATCATTTGCATCCGCTTTAGAATAAAGTGCTCTATTCTTGTCTTCACTTCAACCACTTGACCTATATGTTCAAGATTGACAGATTTGGAGTAGGCCTATTTCCCCTGCCATGGCCCGTGTGTCAGTAGGCCTAATTGGTGCATTCCACAGTGAAGCACTTTGCCTTGACACTTGAAATGAACTGCAGGTAGAGACGGAAAATGCAGCTGAGCCAAACGGTAAAATAAATTGGTTTGGATTTATCAGTCACAACAATAATTATATTGGTATTTAGTCATTTGACTATAGGTAAATCTCCAAAACACCAAATGATAAAAAAAGAAACACATTCTCACACTGTAACCTCACTCTAGACCGAGATAAGTTACAATGAAAATACAATTCATTCATAATACCTCGACAAAAATCGATACCCAGAATCTGTTGTTCTTGGCTGAAGACAGGAAGAGGAGGGAGACAGCAGAGGAGGTGTGGGAGGATGGTATTGGGGGTGCTGGGGCGTGTGTGTGTGTGTGTGTGTTGTGTGTGTGTGTGGGGGGGGGGTATCAGAGAAAGCCTGGGTATGCTTGACGTCGCATGAACAGCAAAAGGGTAGCCGAGAGACCCCACTACCAGGCGATAGAATGGTACGTCTATCAAAGGAGACAGCAGTCCACCCCTGTGGATACAATGGTGGCCGAGGAGGGAGGGAGGGAGGGAGGAAGGGAGGGAGAATGCTTTGTCACTGTAACCGCTTTACCGCAGCACACTGATGAGACAGAAGGGGCCAACCGGTCAAGTGCCGACAGCTCTCTCTCCTCATCTCTGTCTCTCTTCCTTCCTCCATTGCTTATAGTGCTGTAAATATCCCAATGATAATCAGATTGCGGTATCACTAGCAGCGAGGAGCTGGTATCTCCCTGGCTGATGGGGGACAGGCAGGAGAGATACCGTCAGCGGATCATCCATCAAACATTTTCTAAAAGTAGAACAAAATAACATTCATGTACAAAATAGGGAAAACACGTGGAAGCCAATGAATATAACCAGTACACATACTTATCTTAATACCTTGCGTAAGCATGATTCACACCTAAATAATTCCCAGATAGTCATGAAAACTCGTCTTTGTTGACAGACTGAGGGGCGTGGAGGAGGGCAGCGAAAGACATTGACCAAATTAGTAGCAAAAATAATCTCATTCCTGCGTTTCCGCAGAATCACAACAATATGATGCTAGCATTGCTCCGGGGGGACAAGAGGCGGAAACGATAGCCATCCGTTTCGGCAGTGGGAATGCATGACATTCCTCTGGATGATGAGACACATTCCTTGAAGCTGTCAGGGCTTCCCATCGAGGCGGCATCAGCAGCTTCCTATTGACCCACTATAACAGGAGCTTGTTTCCTCCACAAACTTCCTGTCCATGCTATACTGGGAACCAACACCCTGGGCGATTCTCTTCCTCCGCACCCACCCTGGAGACACAGAGGCGCTGTTTCCCCTTCTTTCTGTTGCTTTGCACAGGTCAAATATGACAGACTGATGCAGTCTGTCATATATGGGTTATGGGTTCACCTACTTCCTGTAGTGGTGTGTCAATCATAGACTAGATGAAAGTGAAGAAGAACTGAAAAAGGAAGAAAGAAAGTAAATCCTTGATAGACACACCCAATGACATACCGGATGAAGGCCATCTCTGTCCTGTGATACACTGGCCAACAGAATAGTTTCGAGCAAATGGTCTCAGCCAAGCAGGGGTATAAAGGGACACAAACCCAATCATCAAAGCTAATTGGAATACAATGCCTTGTTATACCAGGGACAAAAATGCATATTGACTTAAAGGGCTTTAATATAATTTGAATAAGAGCAATATTGTCTTTTAATTGGTCTCTCTCCTCCCTTGTCTCTCTTGTCAAACGCGCAAGTTATCTCCAAAAGTTAAGTTTCCATGACCGGCACCTCACTCTGACCCAAGCCTCTGACCTTAAAGTAATGGCTCTGACATCATCTGGCTGCAGGGTTTGCTCCGCTGAGCTCATCCCAGTGAACTAGGGAGGTTGTGTTTCATGGAGCTCCATGGAAAGGACCGGGAGTCGGACAACACTCCCAGTCATGCCTCTCAACACCTCACACAACAACAAGGGGCCCCTTTCACCAACCCTGGCTCCCATCCCTAGCCCAGTAAGAGGCCCCCGTCCCAGCTCAGAACCATCTAGGTTTCCCCCTCTGGGACTTAATGCTACCCCTTAGTATTTCGTTTTTCCACAACATTGCCATCCATCATTGCACAAGGCTTGTATCTTCACACACACAGGTCATTCAACAGCAAAGCAGCCCCCATCATATCAGAGGTTAATGATATAGTGATCATATATAATTATTTATTGCTGTATTAATGACCCATTAATACAATTTGTAACGAAATGGCCTCACCTTTGGTGCACACATGGAAGAGTGAGGTGTTCCACTGCTATACAACCTCATTTGAATGAATTAAAAAGCTTTCATTTGAATTATAATATATGGGCAATTATCCTGCCGTTATATGCCCATTCCAATAAAAACGGGTGAATATTAAAGTAGAAGAGATGTAACAAGATTTAGTTTTGAAGAAAATAGTCATCTTCTTGTCCTTGGTAAAAAGCAGACAGCACATTCATCAGATCACCAGTCCTCTAAATGTTGACAGACTGCACATACACACACACACCACACACACACACACACACACACACAACACCACACAACACACACACACACACACACACACACACACACACACACACACACACACACACACACACACACACACACACACACACACACACAACCCCCAGTGAGATTTGTGCATGTATACACACATCACTCGCCAGGTCTCCTGCAGTTCTCGGTAATTCAATGAGACAATCTGGCATGCTCACAAATGCACCTTTGCTTTTCTACGAGCGCACGCACGCACACACACACACACACACACACACACACACACACACACACACACACACACACACACACACACACACACACACACACACACACACACACACACACACACACACACACACACACACACACACACGCTCTCTCTCTTAAATGGAGTGTACATTAGGGGAGGGTTTGTTTGAATAGTTGTTATTCTACTGGTACAAGCCTTGTTGTTTGTACTCCATCATCACCCTACTCTTGCATCAAAGACATTAGGAGTTCAAACGCAGATGCTGCGAAATATAAACCGGCCCCTCCTACACATTGAAATACCTCAGTAAAGCAATGTTACTTAATCCCAAGCAATTAGCTTTGTTATTGAACCATGAAAACACATACATCTACAAGCATTGCTCCGATTATGATCTCCAACTCATTCAAACGGAGCACACACACCCATAAATTACAACCACATGTGCTTACGAACAAATAGACACGCACCACCACAATAAGAAGTGTATTTTTGAACACAAAAAAAAACCTTTGTATATGAGAAGCCTTTGTATAAAAAGAGAATTAATTGATAGCAATGCATCTACAATGCATTTTCACATCTTTTTAATCCAGGTGTGACTTGGTTTAACATATAACCAGAAGCCTTTTGACAACCTAAACACTGTTTAATATGATGCTGTTTTAATTGGAAAGCAAATGCCTCTATGAAGCACTGGCCTCTGGGACTAGGAATTTCTGCACTGTACTGCAAAAGCATAAACTGCAAGCCCCACAGAGAGGCTTGCAGAGGCTGCTGGTGTAAGCAGGAAAATAAATAGACAAGGATAAAGACAAGGTGACGAGGAGTGCGGAGATGAAACAGAATGAAGAATGGCCACCGGGCAAGGTAAGAGGAGAAAGCCAGAGACAAGGGTAGCGGGTAAGAGATGTGAGAATAAGCAAGAAAATGAATGGATAGGAAGCTAAACTGAAACCACAGAGTCCAGGGCAAATAATAAACCAAGCGAAAATGGCCGTTTGCGTTTCACGGTTTCAAGGTCTTGGCTGCTGTTTGTCAAAGGAAGCTGGCTGAAGGGGAAGCATTTGACTGGTTCCTGCTCACACAGAGTGGCTATTCAGATCAGACCTGCCCCAATTCAGCCTTGCTGAGACGAGGGGTGGAGGAGAGGGAGAGAAAGAGAGAGGGAGTCAGAGACAGAGACTTAGACTGGGATGAGGACATGGACAGGAATAGGGACAGGGGCACGGTGAGTGACAGGGACAAATCCGGAAATAGAGAGAGAAGGAAAGCACAATAAAAGCGAGAGGAAGAAAAGCGAGATTAAGCGAGTGAGTGAGAGAAAGAGAGACCATGCATGGGTAAGGGGGGAGTTGGCTAAGCAGGTGAGGCAGAAGACTACAGGATCAGTCCAGAACTGGTACAGTGAGGAGCCTGGGAGAACAGAGTGAGTAAGTGATTGTGTGTGTGGTGGCGTGTTTGTTGTGTGAGGGGCAGGGGGTTGAGGAATGATCTGATACAAAAACGGCCTTCATTCACTACGCCTCATGGGAACACTGCACCACAACTCTGGCCCGCGCTGCTGGAACGGTTGGGTCAGAGCCAGACAAGACAAACAGGCACATACACACGTTTAAAGTCAATGAGATACAAACACTGATGTGCACACATCAGCCAGACCTTAATGGAAAGAGTACTGGTAGAGAAACTATTAATACACCTCACAAAGTTAGTGTACTACTCCTGCAAAATACACGCACGCACACACTCGCACTCGCACACACACACACACACACACACACACACACACACACACACACACACACACACACACACACACACAAATAAGATGTATGCAAACACACACACACACACGTACACACACACACACACACACACAAGACACACAAGACACAGAAGCCCAGCAGGGTGCCGTGTGCAATGAAGTGACCCGTTGTGGAGGAATGCGTGTTGGCTCGGGCTGGGCTGTGTACTCTGGATCGCCCTGGACCTAATGCTGTTAGCTTTAGCAAACCTGATGCAGGACCGCACGGGCCCGCGTGGCTTAGGTTACCCAAACAACCTGCAACTGAACCAACATACAGATGCACCACGTATGCACAATTCTTTAGGGATAGGGCGAGCGAGAGGGAGACGGACACACACACTCACAAGCGTGCACACACACAAGCACGCACACACAAGCGCATGTGTGCACACACACACACATAACACACACACACACACACACACACACCCCTCACCCCCCAGTGTTCGATATAAATGTGGGTATGAGGACAATGATGGACGAGCGAGGGTGAATTATTAAATTGTGAACAAGGAAGGAAGTAGTGAGCAGGGTGAAGGCGTGGAGTCGGTGGGGGGGCGGTGGGGGGGTTAGCAGAATGTATGGATTAATAGAGGAGCGGAAGGAACAAGGAAGCCAGGCAGGAACAGAGATAGCCAAGACAAGAATGGAAGAAAGGGAGCGTTTTTCATAGAGTCCAAGGGAGAAAAGATTAGGAACAGAACGGGGGGGGTGGACCGTGTGGGGCCGTGAGCCAGCAAAGAGACCTGGCTCTTTGCTGAACCCCTCTACCTAGAATAAAGAGGATCCATTTTGCCATCAAATATTACCATTAAATAGCCTTGAGGTGAATTAACTTACAGTCCTGACATTCACGCCGCGTTCACACTGTGTCTGACGCATGGGTAATGTGATCTGATTGGCCGATGGATCCGTCGCTGCCTGAAAAGTTGAAAATTTCTCAACTTTTGGACGCAAGCAACGGCGCCGACTGAACCGTCGCCCCTGGTGAACACAGAGTCAACCCTCTCTGTGCTTCCTCCATATAAGATTATGTACTCTGTGTGCTAAGGGACGTTATGAATTGCAGAGACGGCGTAATCTTATAGACAAATGTCTCCGGGCTCCTCCAGTGACTCCTGCTCAATTATTTATTTGACTTCCATTATGTTTGGCGGTATTTTTTTACATCTTGTGTAATGTATGACATTTTAACTTGTATTTGCTTTTGTACAGCGGCCACACACTGTGCTCCACACGGGGTTACACTCCTACCAACCCAATTATAACCCTGCAAATGGATTCATCTTTCTCAAGCTTGTTTTAAGGTAGTTATTTCAATATTTTTCAAGGCTCCTCATTAAATAAACGTAGTAACCTGGAAGTATGCAGCATGCAGCATGTAGCAGCAGCATGTAGCATGCAGCATGTTAGCAGCAGCATGTAGTAGCAGCAGCAGCAGCAGGCTAAAGTGTCTAAGCCAGGTGAATGATGCCTAGAAAAACAGCCGCAACGCATCAGGCTGGAGGACAACAGTGAACACAGGGAGCGGGTCCGAGCGGTCTGAACCTGTTGCCCAGGAGGACGGACACCACTCTTCAGAGGAGCTTCAGAAATACCAGCCGAAAGACGGCCGAAGCCAACGGCATTCGAGACATCCAGCCAAGCATTGGTGGAGCCCCAGCGGCTAAGTTTAGAGGGCTGGGAGCGTGTGAGAGGTCAAACATCACATGAGGGGGGAGGGGGGGGGGGGGGGGGCATTGTGACCACTTTAACCTGACCCTCCACCCCCGCCGCCCCCCTCCCCAAACCCTCACTAGCCTGAGCTCACAGCCCAGTGGCTCCAAGGCTGGACGGGACGTCTGATGTAAACGTGCCAGACAGTGTCTTGGTGCTCGCACGAGAAACCCAGAGCGCGTTAAATAGATCAATAGAGGTCAATAGGTCAATAGATATTTAACACCAGTTGTAGTTAAGTTCCTCTAAATTCATTAGGTTTTGCTGAAACTTCAGCCTCACACAACATTAGCGAGATAAGAACACAATATATGAAATGTTAAGCAATGTGCAATGATAGAATAGCAAATGATTGCACGATCTTGTGTAATGAAAACAGTCGCACTGATATTGGATGAACTTCAGGACTCTTTTAAACATCTTATGTGATCCACATTTTACCGTGACCGAGCCTTGTTCTGGGTCCATCCAGGACACAGACACTAGTCAGGAGGATATAATTAGACCAGGCCCAAACTGTCCTTCACGCATTCCCCAGTCATAAGCGGACTGAAATACAGAAAGTAGCTCCAACGAGACCAATGCAGCTATACAGAAAGCGACCAATAGGAGGCCACGAATGACGAAAATGTTGACGTAAGAGTAGCCTTCAATGTCATATTTCTTAGAGGAGGGCATTTGCACTCCAGGGCTTCCAGAGAGTGGCCATGTATAACATAGATAGTATACATCAAGGACCTCTGTGACTGCAGTACGGAGGGGCTGGGCGAAGCGAAACAGGAAAGGAGAGAGGGGTAAGGACTGGGGGGCCTGGGAATGTCGGACACAACTTTCCGGACCCCTGGAGACAAGACACACTCACTGAGCCATGAACCTTCTCCACACTATGCTGGTTTAAATCCGGTCAGAGGCTTAACAGGAAACTCTGTGTGTGTGTGTGTGTGTGTGTGTGTGTGTGTGTGTGTGTGTGTGTGTGTGTGTGTGTGTGTGTGTGTGTGTGTGTGTGTGTGTGTGTGTGTGTGTGTGTGTGTGTGTGTGTGTGTGTGTTTCAGCGACATTAAGCGTCTCCCAGTGGGAACCACTTACTACACATGACCATTTCCTGCTTCCCATCAGCCCGGCTGCTGAGGAATCCGGCGTCATAGGAGGCCAGCGGCTTCACACCACATGTCCGAGGAAGACGTTTTTCCTTTAAGTGGCTAATTTATTGGGCACGCAGGAAAGAGGGGTGCGAACGAACAGATGTAGACGCAAGAATGCAGTAATTCATTTTATAAATGGACTTGTTAAAACATGAGCAGCTAAGAACAGACTTCTCCCTGTGACTGAACGAATCGCAGAATTGCTGTCTCTCTTTCTCTGCATCTCCCTCCGCTCTGACACTGCAATTATACATTCCTGGGCTAGGCCAGACCAAGGCTCACCTCTTGTTTGTGAAGGTGTGTACGTGTGCGTGCGTGCGAGCATGCGTGCGAGCATGTGTGTGTGTTTGCGTGTTTCTCCCCTGTAATACCGGGGGGGAACAAGGGTTTACAATGTAATAACTTGTCATCCTGATGAACCAACAGCATGTTTATGAAAAGGCCCGGAGCGAAGACCTCCAAAGACCGCAAACCTCTCTCTGCAAACACGGGCTGGAATTACCGTTACACAGCGGGCGAGTGGAACCCCCCGGCGGAGACAAGGAATCTCTGTCCGTTCCCCTCCCGCCCAGGTAGAGGAGGGTCGGGAAGGAGAGAGAGGGCGAGGAGGGGCACATTAGGGTAGGGAGCGAGCGTTGAGAGAATCCGAGTGAGTTTTCATCAATTCATCTGCTGAGACTGGGAGGGGGTCCCAAAGCATGAGCAGCCTCACGTAGAACCATGATTCAACTATATCTCCTCCACCATAAACCTGCCAGCAGCCCACCAGTGTACAGCCGCAAACTGCTCCTTCAGGGCACTGCCGGAAGACAAATCTCTTCTTTTTGATTACTTGTGGGCGATGGCGTGATTAATTTTTTTTGCTTTATAGGAAGTCTGCTGGTGGTTTTTAGCTGAGCAACCTAAAACTCAAGTCACCATGACAGGGAAAATTAACCTTTACATTTTTCAAGAGCCAGACATTTAAATAATGGTTAAAAGTGATGCTAATCCGTTTACTGGACGGCGCTAAACTAGGAGCACGCCACAACATGTGTTGAAATTGCTTGTCCAGGTTTGCCCTGCTGCTAAAGTGACAACTCAGCAGCAGGCCACAACAACAAACAACAACAACACCAACAACATTGTGGTCATTCCAGAGCTGTGAACTCGTCCAGGGAGAGAGAGGCGGCTTTGTGACACGGGGGCTGATGAGATGATTACGGGCTGATTGACTGTTGGCCAGGGAACCTCGTGAAGGCCACTTGGCCAGAGTCCAGCGAGCCAGTGGGGGGGGGAGGGGGGGGGCGAGGGCGGGGGGGGGGGAGGAGAGGGGCTGATGGCGCTACAGCGGGGTGGAACGACACTCTCACATGTTGGCAGGCAGAACAAAAGAAGCCGCAGTCAAGTTCAAACGGGTGACAATGTGGATGTTGTCTCTGCCGAAATAAATACAGAGAACTTTGACTCCACAAGCTATACACGGCGTACCGTTTTAGGCATTTGGTGCAGACAGGAGCGAGATATTACAGCATAGAGGTTTGACACACCTAATAGCCAAACTGCTGAGGGACAATAAAAGGTATGGGTTATATCAACTCCTGAGCCGAGGCCTGGGTCCCAGAAGAAGAAGGAGGATCATAGTGGAATTTGTGCTGTTGCCAGTGAGATGGAAACCGCATGCCATTGACACCCTTAACCCTCAACAGCTGTGCCGCTCAAAGCCAATAGTTGGTTTGTGGGGCCAAAAGGAAAAGCTGCTTATTTTTTCGTTTGATATATCTGTATTATTTCCAATATCCACATGTAGAACTATTCTCCACTTGTCTGCAAACGCCACATGACTCCACTTTGGATTTTTTTTATGGAAAAAAAAACACTGGGAATTTTTGATAGGATTTTTAATTTAACCTCTGCCATGAATAATCAACATAATGCCTTTTAGTCAATCTCTCGTTGGACACACATGCGCGCACACCCACCCACCCACCACCACCCACCCACCACCCACCCACCCACCCACACCAACCACACCCACCCACCCACCCACCCACACACCACACACACACACACACAACACACACACACACACCGTACCCCCCCCCCCCCCCTCACACACACACACACACACACCCACACACCACACACACACACACACACACACACACACACACACACACACACACACACACACAGCTGTGGACTAGATGTTTGGACTGGGATGAGGGGGGTGGGGGGAGGTGTAATGGATGGGAGAGATGGGGCATGTTTATTGTTGTCTGTTTGTCACTAACAGATCATCTGTAGTGGACATCCCCACTGGTGAAACCCTGAAAACGTGATCCCTCAGATTACCTCAACAAGCTCCCAGTAAACGTCCCAACTCACCACCCACCACCTCACAGCTGTCAGTCAGAACCCTGCAGATTAAGGACACGGCTGAAAGGGAGATCACTGTACTTAAAATCGCACTATGCAACTCTTTATATTATTAGAAATATCCCTGAAAAACAAAAAACACACGTAGGTAATCATCGCACCGGGTTTCTGCTCTGTAAATAATATTGGCGCAAATGGAGAAAACAATCGAACCGCAATGAAAAGTTAGATATTACAATCCCAAGTAGCCTTTGTGAGCTTTTACTTTCTGATTTCAAATAAGTCATATATGTAAGTGTTACGTTGTTTTAAGATACCACACATCGGACGTGATGACTCGAGCCACGAACAGGACTGAAACTGAACCAACAACAAAACAAACAGTGAACGCAACGTGGCCAATTACCTGCAAGCTGAGGGCGATCTGACGAATGTACATCATATTGAGATCCTCCAATATCCATAGTTTTTCTTCCATGTTTGCAAACCTATCAATTGGCATCCTTTGGTGAGATAACGGCAAGTCGCACAGGACTTCGAGTCAAACTGAGGAGCACAGTCAAAATCCACCGGTACTGGAACAAAAGTTCATGATCCACAATGACAACACGTCAAATAGTTAATCTGAGGATCGCAGCACCACGAATGTTCGCAGCGTTGTTTGAGTGTCAATAAATCCACATGCGCCCGATTCAAATCCAACCCCCAAAAGAGAGTCCTCCTTCAGCGTTTCTCTGGCAGGGAAAGCCTCCTGGGTTCAACTGTAAACCTGAAATCCTACTAAGCGTCTCGGTTCACTTTACTCCGGTCAACAAAGGACCTCTTAAACACCCACAGTTAACCTCCTCCTCCTTGGCAGTGGCAGGGGGAATGAATGGTCCTCTTTAAAATGCAGTTATTTTCTTTGTGTACCAGTGTCGTGATTGTGAATGCCTTGTGTCCGCTCTGTGACAAGACCTCTCCACAAAAGGGCATCTCCTCCTCCGCGGGAGTGTTCAGTGCTACAACCGCTCCACTGTGTGCGCTCCTGCGCCCCTGCGCCGACCCAGCCCACAGACCCACGGACCCACCCGGGGCGGCGCGGAGACTCGCGCTGGATTAACCCCTACAAAGCGCCTGTGGCAATGGTAATGACCTAAAAAAAGAAAGGGAAAGAGAAAAAAACCGGCAGCAGACTAGACGCTCCTGCAAATAAACAAACAGCAAATAGCACCGCGGCAAGGACGCATGACGCTTTGGGTTATTTTTCTATTCCTTTCTTCAATTGCTTGATTACAAAGCAGCTAAATGCAGACTAAGTGAACAACAAAGAAGAAATAAAGCAGCGAGTCAAATGGTTAATTAGATTTTATGATCGCTGTATTTTATAGCAGGCTTACAAGGCTTCATGGGCTTACGTGTTATATTGCTTATTTTAATTAATAATTTACGTCTAGCAGTTCCACACCCCAGCCAAAAAGAGAGCCCAGTTGTACTAATTGGCTGTATTTTGCCAGAGAAGCTCCCTATCTTTAATGAGATATAAACAACCTCATCTGCTATCGAGCCAACTCCTGTCTTGGAATGAAACTGAGTCAAGTTCATGTTTGTGGTTGAAAAGCTAAATAAGTGTTGAACGATTCTTGTAGTTTTTATTTGGAGCCATCTGTGGGGCTGTAGTCCTATAGAGGCGATTGTCTTTTCTTCTTTAAAAACAAACAGACTTTAATTGATTCTCCAAGACGTCCCCTAAATGCCTTTTAAGTGGAATGTGTATAAATCGGAATCCGTTGGGTCCCCAGAGTAGATAGATGAACAATCTTCAATACGAGATGGCTAGTAGCTCATTATTGATGCAGGGCACGTCTCACAGCGACTCTGCAGCAACACATCATAATCAAACGAAATTTACCTTGCAGTCACATTTAATCTGATACAAAGTATGCTAAGCATGCGAGACATATCGGGCAGCCAATAACAATCATTAATAATCGCCTAACTCGTTTATTCTCCTTTATATTTTGCCCAAAAAAAATATATACACATTTGTATACCAAGGCTGAACATGGGTTTATTAGACCCTGATTTATTCCACTACTAGTCATCCT
>OLKM01001716.1:22500-27218 GCA_900291075.1 Melanogrammus aeglefinus
CAAAAATGTCAGAGCAGGTTTTCAAAGCAGGTCAGGCACACAAAGGCATCAAAGTCCTGCTGGACAGTAATGTGTCTGCAAAGAGTGACAGCGGACTATCGCATGTCTGAAAGGTTAATCTCAGTCAATAGGTTCAAGACGACTTCCAACTGACGAGTAAGATGGAATGTAAGTGATACTGGTATTTGTTCTGTTTGTTGTGTGTGTGTGTGTGTGTGTGTGTGTGTGTGTGTGTGTGTGGTGTGTGTGTGTGTGTGTGTGTGTGTGTGTGTGTGTGTGTGTGTGTGTGTGTGTGTGTGTGTGTGTGTGTGTGTGTTACAGCCGGTCTGTAGTTCAGTTGGTTAACTTTTCAAAAGCTCTGCTTCTGCTCTTCAATTATCTATCATTACGATATCTATTTAGTAAAATGTGCAATATAAAATGTAGTGATTGTTATAAGTGTTTTCGAGCATTGAGCATTAGTGTGTGTGTGTGTGTGTGTGTGTGTGTGTGTGTGTGTGTGTGTGTGTGTGTGTGTGTGTGTGTGTGTGTTTGTGTGGCACATATAGGTGTGTGTCTTATCAGGATTTTACTTAGCAGCAGTAAAATCCATTTGTTACTTAATTGCCTGATAAACGGGTCAAATGATAAAAATAATGAAAGAGACAATTAAAAACGGCATTATGGAACAATGAAGCAGGGTGACGTTATAGTAGATGGTAAATAGGACACCCATTTCACCATCTATTTCAGGGTGCTGAAGACACAGGCCCCCGACCCACCCTTTAGCCTAGATAATGGCCGCTGTGGCGAGGGAGGGAAGGGAGCCAATGCCCTCAGATCGGTTTTACCCTCAACTTGGTTGCAATTGAATTGCAACAGTTTTGCTTTGGGTACCAACGTTCTCCCAAACAGCGACAGCCTGAGTTAAAATATTGAATTGGGAAACAAACTCAAAAACGGTGTCTCCAAAACATAGATGTATAAAATAATTCAGACCCACTTGTCATACTCCCCCTCATCCCAAAACGGCCATTTGCTACACTATTTTACACTTCAAACGCCATGATGATTGAATCCTCTAAATACAAAGGATATCTTGGCGGAAGGACAGAGCATGAATGGCTTCACTAAAATATATAAGAGGGCTAAGCTTCCAGGACACATAATGCCAGGGTGTGTGGATGAGTGGAGCTCCTTCTGGATGGCAGATGCTTTTGATGCCCGTATCCGAGAGAGCGTTAAGCTTCTGGGACACGTATGTCGTCGCAGTGTGATTGGATGTGCGGATCCCTCCGTCTTGCAAGAGGTGACGTTCTCTCTACTGCTTTGTTCTGTTCTGGGATACTGTAGAACCCTGCTGATGCAACTTTGCTGTCCCCATGGAAGAGGACTCAGGATCTAGAATAAAATGGGCTAAATTAAGGAAACGAAAACAGAACGATTTTATTTTAAACTCATTAAAGATATTTATGCAAATTATATTCAATTCTTCCACAACTTTTTTGCTGGATGCTGCTAGATTCTACCCTCTACACGTTTAAGGACTGTTTTTGTTATAGTCGATTCATTATAATGTGTTAATTCTAAGTACCCCCTGCCCAGAGTTTCCTCTAATGGTGGGGCGAGCTAGATAATACAATTAGCCAGGCTAGTTTAAGTTAGTGATGTAAAAGGAGAATCTTTCAACTGGGAATTGGTACATTGGGCATTTCAGAGAAGATAATATAATTTCTGTTAAAATTCTCTTTTATTTCCTAAAGGCTGATTGGAAAATCGTGAAAAAAGGCACTGAGCAACATGGCCTCAGAAAAGATAAGATTTTTATCTTTTCAAGTAGCCAGTTCAGTGTCATAAAGGCATAGTGATACATTGTTGAGATTTCCCGTGGAATGAGCTGGAAAGCACCCAGTGATTACGCCATCGCTCTCAGTTAACCTTGTGAGCCCAGTCTGTCTGTCTCTTTAACCAGACCTTGGTCGTAAGGCACCGCCTTCGTCATGAAGTCTGACTTGTGTTTTTTTGCTCATGTCTGGAGATATGTGAAAGAAAAATATATTCACCACGATTACAATGAATGAATCATCATACACACGTTAACCATTCATTCATTGGGCGCGACACTTTTATCCAAAGTAATTTTCAGTGATTCTTTAAATACATACACACATTATATACATATACATACAGTACTCATTATAAAGTAGATGGACAGACAGACACACATATATGCATATATTTATACACACATAGGCACACACACACACACACACAGACACAAATATATTTATTTATTTATTTATTTATATAATGAATGAACATATCTTGCTCAAGTCCAGACAGGTAAGACTGCGCAAAGGCGTTTGAACCCAGAACCTTTCAACTGGGACCATCCTTCCACACACACCAGCTCTCTGGGTGTGAGGTGAGGGGCAGGGCCTATGACGAAGAGCCTTTGTGGTGCACATGCCTCCAGACAACAGCGTGGCTGCTGCCCCTCTGACTCATTTCCTGTGTGTGGGCACACAAGATGGCTGCAGCACATCACCGTGGCGACAGAGCCAGAGTATTGGCCATGAGCCGCCATGTGGACGACGGATGGATGGTCTCCGGATGCTACAGCCGCCCTCTAGCAGGTGGACACACTTGAGGCCAAGTAGAGAGTATCCTACTTGAAGAAGTTTCCGGATTTGTTCACAACCTTCACGTTATGAAGTTGACCAGATGTCACTGAAGTCGTTTTGGTGTGCCACACTCAGAATCACATCGCTGCGGTGTATAGCTGTATCTGTCCCGAATAAGAATATAGGTATAGGCAAATTGTTGTAATGTTGGCACATTTTAAGATATTTAACGCCTAAATGGTCTTTAGTTTCAGTATTTTAAGATATTCAAAATATTTACAAAGGAGAACATGTTTTGTCTAAATCAAACAAACCAGGGCAACTGTTGCAAGCGGCAACAATATAAATCATTATTTATTTATTCATATACTTTCATATATTCTTCATTTTCTTTCTAGCATGAATAGGATTAGCAAATTCGTATTGTTCTCCTATTCTTTATGTTAATAATGTGCATGTATAACGGGTTTATTGTCTTGCTTCTGTGATAAAATTAGTTCTCTTCCAGGGCTCACTAAAGCAGCCCATAAAAATGTATTAGTAAATAGCAGCACACAAATAAAAAACATCTATTCAAACCCTCTCTGAAATAAACTGCAGAATGCAACTAATGGGGAGGCTGTTTCACAGGGTGTACTCAGATGTACTCAGATTCTTCAGATGTATGTCACAGCCATGAGATAGGGTCGTCACGGAGAACGCTGTCTGCGGGTCCGGGAAGTAAACAAGCATATCAGCACCGGAGAACATGCTACTAAATGGTTTTATCCGGTATTGGTGTGTGTGTGTGTGTGTGTGTGTGTGTGTGTGTGTGTGTGTGTGTGTGTGTGTGTGTGTGTGTGTGTGTGTGTGTGTGTGTGTGTGTGTGTGTGTGTGTGTGTGTGTGTGTGTGTGTGTGTGTGTGTGTGTGTGTGTGTGTGTGTGTGTGTGTGTGTGTGTGTGTGTGTGTGTGTGTGTGTGTGTGTGTGTGTGTGTGTGTGTGTGTGGTTGTGTGTGTGTGTGTGTGTGTGTGTGTGTGTGTGTGTGTGTGTGTGTGTGTGTGCGAGTAAATGTATGTGTGTGTGTGAATGCGTGTGCATGTCTGTGTGCATGTGTGTGTGTGTGTTCGGGTCACCCTGCCACAATCAGAGGGGATCACATGATAAAAGAAGAAGATCCCAGGGGCTAAAAGACATCCAAACAAAGGGGCTACCACCAGCTCCCAGATCAGCTCGCCAAGCAGAAACAGGACAGAACATTCACCAGACAGATCAGTGGTCAGTCATGCATAAGACGACCATTAGATGTGACAGGCGTATGAAATGATCATGTAAAAAAGTTTGTTCTGATGCGTAAACAGATCAACTATCCAGGTAATACATTATTGATCCCCTCTCTTCTCCATTCCATATTGATTGAGAACAAAACAGGAGATTTTTATGTTCCTCAACATTTTTAACGAATGCGCTACGCTGAATAATAAATAGTGCCTCATTTTACTAGAAGAAACACATTTTAATGATCCCAGGCCCGTGGAGCATGGGGCAGGCACAGAGGGCCTTGTCTAACCAAAGAATCAGAAAATCTGGGTTGTTTCTCCGTCTTGGCACGGACAGATCTAACCCCTCTTACACAACCATATACTCATTCAACATACAGATCTGCATAATCTCTCTGGGACCATCTTTACACTCTGTGTGTACGACCTGGTAAAGTGTGTGTTCCGATCATCCTTTCAGGCTCCTCCAGCCCCCCTTAACTCCGCGGCAGCCTGGCCTTTCATGGCTGGAGCATGGGGCCTGGGTTAAGGGGGTGGGGGCCAGCAGGGCACAGGGACGGTTCATTGTTTTTGGGGCTACTCAGGCCTTGCTTAAGATGGAACCTGGGGGGAAAGTTTTGGCATTCCTTGAAAACGGCTCTCTCTTTCTCTCTAGTTCATGGTCCTTTGTTCACCTCCTCTGCTCGCAACTGTGTTTTCCTGGCAGACATTATTATCATCGCTTGGTGTGGGATTCTGTTTCTCTTGTATGGATGGGGTTGTTGCTGTGTGTGTGCGTGGTGTGTGTGTTGTGTGTGTGTGTATGTGTGTGGTCTGTGTGTGTGTGTGTGTGTGTTGTGTGTGTTGTGTGTGTGTGT
>OLKM01001716.1:27228-56861 GCA_900291075.1 Melanogrammus aeglefinus
CTGGTAAAGTGTGTGTTCCGATCATCCTTTCAGGCTCCTCCAGCCCCCCTTAACTCCGCGGCAGCCTGGCCTTTCATGGCTGGAGCATGGGGCCTGGGTTAAGGGGGTGGGGGCCAGCAGGGCACAGGGACGGTTCATTGTTTTTGGGGCTACTCAGGCCTTGCTTAAGATGGAACCTGGGGGGAAAGTTTTGGCATTCCTTGAAAACGGCTCTCTCTTTCTCTCTAGTTCATGGTCCTTTGTTCACCTCCTCTGCTCGCAACTGTGTTTTCCTGGCAGACATTATTATCATCGCTTGGTGTGGGATTCTGTTTCTGTGTATGGATGGGTGTGTGTGTGTGTGTGTGTGTGTGTGTGTGTGTGTGTGTGTGTGTGTGTGTGTGTGTGTGTGTGTGTGTGTGTGTGTGTGTGTGTGTGTGTGTGTGTGTGTGTGTGTGTGTGTGTGTGTGTGTGTGTGTGTGTGTGTGTGTGTGTGTGTGTGTGTGTGTGGTATTGGCAAGCTACGTGTGCGTGCATTGGCACATGGAGTTTGTGTTTGGTGTACGTGCCTGTGTAATATTGCCCTGCTCCGTGCATTGGTGTGTGTATGCATGTATGCATGTATGTGTGTGTGTGTGTGTGTGTGTGTGTGTGTGTGTGTGTGTGTGTGTGTGTGTGTGTGTGTGTGTGTGTGTGTGTGTGTGTGTGTGTGTGTGTGTGTGTGTGTGTGTGTGTGTGTGTGTGTGTGCGTGCGTGCGTGTGTGTGTGTGTGTGTCTGTGTGTCTGTGTGTGTGCATGTGAGGTATAACCAAAACACAGCCAAACAGAATAAAACACTGCAGCAGAGCTCACAGTGAGTGGTCTTCGAAAAAATGCCAAAGAGTAAACACTGAAAGATCTTCCTGTGCAGCCTTTCATCAAAAGCATCTGCACAAAACATCAGCTTCAGCAACATCAACGTCAAGTTCTGCACTCCAGGGATTCCAGAGGAGATCACCATGCCATCCAGGAAGGACAACATCCTTCATAGCTATCCATAAAGCAATGTAAATGTATACAGAGCAAAAAAAGGCGCCGGAAGTGAGCAACCCCCAAGACGTCCATCTGGAATCGGATAGAAACGCTCCTGAGATCGGCGGTCTATGCATGGCAGGCTAATTTCGGGAGGATGTGGGATAAGTATGGTATGAAATATAAAAATCCTTTTCAACTCCCGCTACTTGGTTCAACCAAGGCATTCCTTTGGAGACGATTGAATAAATAGCGGGCCAAGGAAACACCCACGGCAGATCTAAAATATATAGCATGTCTGAGGCCAGCAGCCCCAGGGCCGGGGACTGCAGCGAGGGAAGCCACGGCCCTCTGGGCGGAGGCACAGGGTGAAGCCTCAAACCACCCCACCAAAACCCTGGAGCTCGTTAAGAGCTTTAACGCCGTACGCAGACACACAGCCACACAGACAGATAGAGAGAAGGGGACAGAGAGACAGAGATACAGAGGGACAAAGAAAGAGAGACAGAGAGACAGACACACAGCAAGAAAGATAGAAAGACAGCGAGACAGACAGACAGACAGAGAGACAGAGTCACAGAGAAACAGAGAAACAGAGGGACAGAGACAGAGACAGAGAGGGGCACAGACAACGAGACAGAGAGATAGAGAGACAGAGGGACTTAGACATACAGTCAGACAAACAGACAGACAGAGAGACAGACACACGGAGACAGAGAGACAGTGTTTCCTGGTGCAGTACCACATCCAATGCTCTTAGAAGAGGCAGTGGAAGTGTGGGAGGAAGGGTGTGTCACATATTAACTTTCACACATACAGGCAGGCACAGACAGTACACACACAACCACACAAGCACAGTGCCTTAACCTCATTCACATTCAGACAAGAATGTCCCAAACACTCCATGGCTGAAACACTCCATGTCTGTTTGTGCCATACACACATTGGCTGAACATTGCATGTGAAAAAACACACATTGGTTTATAACACACACACACATACACACATACATACACACACATTCATCCTGGCCCTAGCTGCTGGTGGCCACAGCGGTATGCAATGCTGGGACGATCGGATGGCAAGTTAAACATAATGCCATGAGTTAAATATTGAAAGAGAGCGCATTCCATTCTGGACCAGATGATCACACTGGCCAGGCCAACCCGCGCATGCCTGGGGGGCTTCAGCTGTCAGCACAAACCACAAAGTGTGTGGACAGCAAGACCAAGTGATTCACACTGGCCAGGCCAACCGCGCAGCATGCCTGGGGGGGCTTCAGCTGTCAGCACGAAACCAACAAAGTGTGTGGACAGCAATACCAGACGCGGCGAGAAGAGAGAGAGAGAGTAGAGAAGACAGAGAGAGCGAGAGAGAGAGAGAGAGAGAGAGAGAGAGAGAGAGAGAGAGAGAGAGAGAGAGAGAGAGAGAGAGAGAGAGAGAGAGAGAGAGAGAGAGAGAGAGAGAGCGTGTGAGAGTAATACAGTAGGGAGAAAAGCGAAAAGGAAGCGAGAGGCTGAGAGACAGAGAGGAGACAGTCCCGGTGATGTGAACAAGGAATGGCGAGACGAGGGCAGCAGATGTCGTCTCTCTCTGCACCCATGGAGAGAGGCAGTGGGGACCGTCGGGGGACCAGCCCCTCGACCAATCTGGCTCTCGTAAACGATGGACCGCTCCCCGCGTCTCCCCCTGTCTCCCCCCGCGTCTCCGTCTCAACGTTTCCTCTTGCACAAACACAAATAAACACATGTGCTTTTTGCATGCAGACAGACAGACACACACACACACACACACACACACACACACACACACACACACACACACACACACACACACACACACACACACACACACACACACACACACACACACAATCGGACAGACACCTACACACAGCCTCACATATATACACACACAAACACTTGTGTGACTAATTAATTAAACCGTATTAAAATTTAATTTCAGGAATATATATGACCCAAGCGGCTTAATTCACTTATTTGATCAAATAAAAATAGAAATACTTATGCAAATACAAATACGAGAAACAAGAAAGCCATCCAACTCTATAAGTATAGGCAGGGGTATATGGGAAGGTTAGAGGCTCTGGTGGTTGATGAAAGGGTCTTTGAGAGCTGTGTGGCCTTTTCATTGGTATGCTACAGGTTGATTCAACAGAACCAGAGAGAGGGAGAGAGAGAGAGAGAGGAGAGAGAGAGAGAGAGGGAGAGAGAGAGGGAGAGGAGAGAGAGAGAGAGAGAGAGAGAGAGAGAGAGAGAGAGAGAGAGAGAGAGAGAGAGAGAGAGAGAGAGAGAGAGAGAGCGAGAGAGAGGAAAGTCAGGAGAAAGTCAGGCTTTTGTCTGTGTATAAGCAGAGTATCATAAGCAGTATGACACGCAGGTAATACAACAATACAATTACAACAAGACAAATGTCTTAACCTGGAGGCATAGCCTAGGAAATGCAATGGGAAGTTCATCAAGTGTATTATGTAGGCCTAAGCCAATATGTGAGCTGCGCCATGCCCAACCTGACTTAGGAACAGGGGCTCAATGAATTTGTTAATTTGCCGGTTGATTCATTATTGAGGTAATCTTGCCCCCAAAAAATACCTCTCCGAAAAACCTAGGGCTAGATCTTGTAGGGGCAAAAAAAGGACACAAGGTTGTGTTAGAACCACGTTGATCTCATGGATTAGGTCTTAACTCCGGCATGAGATCACCGCGGGTCGATAGAGTCACGCAGTGTGTCTGTGTTTGGACTACCATGTGACATGAATAATAAAATAGTATTCAAAAAGAACAGCTTCAAGCAGACAGGGCAAATGCGTCACACACATCAGCCTGGGGAACGGACAGCCACTCATCCCCGACACAAACACTCAGGACGAGTGCACACACTCACGCACGCACGCGCGCGCACGCATACACACACGCACGCACGCACGCCCCACATTCGACTTCATAATAGAATTCCTTAACAGTTATTAGACAGTTGAGAGGACCATGAGCAAATAAAGTTGCAAAGTGTGTGAAGGGAGAGAGACAGAGAGAGAGAGAGAGAGAGAGAGAGAGAGAGAGAGAGAGAGAGAGAGAGAGAGTGAGTGTGTGTGTGTGTGTGTGTGTGTGTGAGAGTGAGAGTGAGAGAGAGGAGAGAGGAGAGAGTAGTGAGTGTGTGTGTTGTGTATGGTGTGTGTGAGTAGAGTGTGTGTGTGTGTGTGTGTGTGTGTGTGTGTGTAGTGTGTGAGTGTGTGTGTGTGTGTGTGTGTGTGTGTGTGTGTGTGTGTGTGTGTGTGTGTGTGTGTGTTTGTTCACGGTGTATTCGGTGGATCAGTTCCAGGTCTACCTGTGATGTGTCCAAGAAAAGGCTCCTTCTGAACTTCCCGCGCCGTATCTCCATTTCAAGGGCAGAGCCGCGGGCCACAGTCGCCCTTGTAGTTTGATTCCGGCAAAACATGTTCTCCTTTGCGGAATCCACTCGCACCTTCTGATAAGTTTCGTTGTTTGAGTGGATGTTCAATTCGAAATTCAGTCCGCAAGTTCCAAAAAGCTAAGCGCAGATAAACGTCCCACTCAGTCGTGGCAACAACAGTCCCACACGATTTATCAACTTTGACTCTGATTCATCTGAAAGTAACCCCGGTAAACACCGTCCGATCTCCGTTCTGCTCGTTCTCTTCAACGTCCACACACACTCAGGCGCTTGTGTTGACTGCCTGACATGGTGACACCAAACAGTAGTGCGCGACCCAACTTCTGCTCCGGTTATGTGTCCAGAGACCTCTGTCGGTGGGGTTCTTATCTGCAACATAAGCCGCGCGGTGGGCTTTGCTGTTAACCCGCTGATTGAGGTTGGATTTAAATTCGAAACAGTGAGCTGTATGATAATTTATTGATCCCTTCAAATTTTAAAAGATTCCAAAATCACGAGGCTGAATAGTAGGCTATCATGAGCTTTTCATTAGGTATGCAATTAAAAATATATAGGCTAATATAATAATATCAGTTTGGTGCATAATAATCAATAATCCAAATTTGGATTATTGATTTGGGTATGATTAGAATTTAAATGTAGAATACACTTCTAGGTGAAAATCATGCATGTTAACCTTCTCTTGGCTTCCAGGTATGCCATTTCCTAACTCATCTTTATTTAAAAACAAGAAAATTCAGCTTTGATGGAATGTTCAGGGTATGGCACTGGAATGTCCTTTTATTGACGAGCATTATAACCCACCCACTATGACGGACGGTAGGTCCTACTGCAGGACTGTACTGTCAGTCTGCCTGTTTTCATTGTAAATCAACCGAACTCGCTGTGCGTGGAATTCTGAGAGTTCAGAGGGTCACCCGGGATCGGTGTCACTGGCAGGAGTCGCGTCTACGCAGTCGCCTATAGAGCGGATTATTATTCATATGGCTGTAACACAAGTCAAGACCGACCCCTGTGGTGGCGGAGGGCCACTCAAAAGAAAACAGAAAATGTTGCAACCGAATTGTAGGTTAACCTTGATTTTATTCAGCCAAACATTTGAGCTAAGAGAAACAAAGGTCAAATTCACCTGGAGCAGCCCTTCCTATATGAATCAAGTAGTGGTCATTCAAGGACACTTGCTAACACTTGCGAAATAATTTCTATTTTTCTTTGAGATGAAACACACTTTCTGACTTTCGGCCTGCAGTAAAACCCTTGGTTTGGCACAAGCATTTCAGTTTTATTCCAGTTACACACTGCCCTCCCTGTTGTCCTCATATTAGTCTACTTAAGCCACCCAAATCTAAATTTAGTACGTGTTTACACATACTTGCTACCATTTCTTTGGGGTCACCATGGATATACAAAAAACACTGATGCAATGAAAAGGTTTTTATGATAGTTGTGCTTTTTGTTGGGTCATATTGCCGACTCTGACTCCTTTAAATATGTCCCAGGCCATCCGTACATGTTAAATCAAGTGGTGAATTATACAAGCCTATAATTCTCCCTATGAAACATGGTCCTCAGAAAAAACAGCTTTGCAGCACAAACTAAATATGCCTTAGAAACAGAAAGACCCACATACTGCAGTAGTAACAGAGGAGTACTGCAGTAGTAACAGAATAGTACTGTCAGCCCAGCAGGTGGATACTCGCGTTGTATACATCTATAACCACTGCCCCTCATTTACATCAGGATATTTGTGTTGATGATGGGAGTTACATTATAGACCAGAGCCCCCTAGGTGCTGCAGCTCATGCAGCAATAAACACTTGGAGGAATATCTCTTCCCTGGAAGGCTCGGTGTGCTCATATAATGTTTACACGCCAGCCACTGCGGGTCCAGAGGGGGATGGATCAACATATCAGAGAGCCCATGGTTTCCCACGCACGGCCTGGCCATCCTTCAACCCCGGGCTAGATCCTTATCACATCCGTGTGGGGTTTCTTTTGCTCAGACTTCAGCGAGCCAAAACAACTTTGTACTGGCTTTGATATTGGTTATTTCTAATCCTGGCTCTGGGTGCACAAGAAATATTTCCTTTATGAACCGTATCAAAAAAACATCCTTCATGTACATATTGCATTAAAAAGGGACTGTATTTCCGTCTTTACTCACACATACGCGTGGAAAAACAGCTCAATGTGCCACGGATTAAGATGCGTCTGTTGAAAGTGGAAGGAAAACGTCCACATTGGCGCCGTCACCGGGGGATATGAAATGTCAGCCACAGGCAGCTCATAAACAAAGGGGCCGCTCTTCACGAAGGAGAGCGATGGGCCACAGAACAGCAGGAGGATGATCACATGGCCCCAACACAGCACACCATCAGACTCTCACTTTGCACTATACACATTCCTATTCCACCGTCCTTCGCCCTGGCTGTCTTACAGCAGAGCAGGGTAATGCCACCAGGGTAGAAACAGGGCAGTGGGAAGGGAAGCCAACCAAACCACTAGTACAAGAATGCATGCTTTGGACTCTTTTCTCGAGAAGTGAAAACATTACAAATGGAGCAGAGCAACGCTGGCTCCCCTGGTTGTAATTACATGTGGTTGTCTCTGCTATAAATAAGCATGGATCCAATATACAGTGCCGTTCTCACCCTGCTGAAAATACAACTTCCGGAAATAGTACTTTAGACAAGTGAAGCGCATTACGTTTAGTATTGGAAATATGAAAGGATTATAGGATATTAAATCCCACGGTGAGTAGAAGTACGCCTACTGGAATAACTTATTTGTACGAGTAAATTGGTCATACACTACATTCATCCATCTCTTCTTCAGGTTATTCCATGTGTCATCTCAAACTAATTGATACATAGAAACAATTAAAAGATATTTCCCCGTCTACTACAGGTAAATAATTGCATTAGTCCATTCGACACCAGACTGTCTTGAGTTCTTCTTTTGTCCCTACACCAGAACCCTAAGGCGATATGCATCCGTGCTGGGAATATAATATAATATCAAAGCATATGATGGATGTGGTCCTATATTGGGTAGAGGAGAGAACTCCTCAGGGGAGAGGGATGACATGAATGCTGGCCCTGTTCTGAGACCATCGCCTGAATTAACCATGTGCAAAGCACCAGAGGCCCAGGAGCATGACTAAGAACTGGCCTAAAACCCAACAGTCAACTGATATATGATGTAGATGTCCTCTTTTCTTGCAGATACCCTGGTCCTGGAACATAATGCACTGCTGCCACCCAAAGGATGTGCACTCTGGGAAGAGAGGCTTCTACTGGACAATGTCAGCCATAACAGGCAAATGCTGTAACTGCTCAGCATTCGGTTTACAAGAATAAGAGGTCTCCAATGGGCATTTATCGTTAATAAAATGCGCTATTAAACAAGAGCGCCACCTCCCACAAAAAAAACCAAAAGCATTGAGCAGGTATGTTGGAAATCTAGCACTGTCGTTTAGAAACGAGCTATAAGAAAGACAGGAAGGGGTTCATTAGTCAAACAGGAGACACAGCTTACCAAAACACTGTGAGGAAGCCTTTATTATACATATCATTTTTTTTTACAAAGCATACAAAAAAAGAAACCAACATTCATAATACAGTTTGTACAGTTCACTTTTCGATGGAGCCATCTGTGTAGGACTTAAGCGGCAGCATCAGTTACTTGTGGTTGGACTTCTTGCGTGGAGCAGATTCTTTTTGTGCTTGTTTCAACCCCTGGGAGAAAAGGGAGAGAAAGCGTATGTCAGGGATCTTTATTCCCCTCGAGACACAACAACCGCAACGTCAGTTTGTGAACAAGCACGGTTTAAATGCATTAGCTGAACAAATTCCCCCAACTGCCACAGTTTCTTTAGAATAAGTTGAATGAATATAACCGTAACTGAATGTACCACCGTATAGAATACACTTTTTATCTAAAGAGACTTTAAGATACCTGCAAACAGAGAAGTCAAGTCAGTTGTTTTTTTTCTCCATACGTTACAGTTCGAGCCACAAAAGGTTTCAGGCATTGGGGAATCAAACCAAGAACCTTTAAGCAGGGAATAAAACAACCCAACCACTGAAACTATTCTGCTATCCCTACCTACATAAAATAGGTAAAAGGGCCTATACTTTATCACCAGGTGTGATGTATGATTGATCGATCATGTCTGATGCCGGGTGTGATACGATGCACATTGACTGCCAAGTGTCATGTCCCTATAGGGACGACAATGGCTAGAAAATTGACATCCCACCCGGCGGTAAATAAGGGTCCATTAAAGTCAGTGCACCTACCAGATAGTATCCTGTGTGGTAACCGCTCATGTACCAGGAGATGAGCATGGCACCCAGGGCCTCGTCATTCTCCATGTCGGGGCTCATGGGCGGAGGGGGCGGGATCATCTAAGGAAGGGAGGAAAATAAAAACAAACAAAAAACAACAGGAGAATGAGCTCAGAGGAAGTGAAACCGGAAGACACACTCAAGTCTGTGAACTTGCGTGGCGACTTTGGTAGAACAACTAATTTGGTAAAAGAGAGTTCTAAGAGAGTACTAAAGAGATTTCCCTTTTAGTGTTTATGCATTATATGTTTAAACAACCCGTTTTATTATACATCCTCTCTTAAACTGTAGCACTTTGCTTTACAAATTAAATATATAATTATTATTATTATTAGTTCTGTATATATAGATTCAAGAACACTGTGCCTTTATAAAATATGAAAGGTGACTTATTTGCATCACAAAGAGATAATCATGAGACTTACTGGGGGACCGCAGGGCATCATGGGGGGCCAGGCTGGGGGGACGGGGCCACTGGAGTGTTTACTTCCTCCCTTACGGTAGAAAAATTATTTATCGAACATATGTTGTCTGATTTCATATCATCAACAAATTAATAAGGGATTAATTTGTAAGGGAAGGTGGCCCGAGCCTCTTTCCTCTGACTAATAAAGGAATGGATGGTGTGAGGCTTACTGATAGGGGAGCCCAGCCCTTCTTACCGATTTGAAGCCTGGCATTGGGGGCGGGCCGAAGGGAAATCCAGGAAGACCAGGGGGCAACACTGGAGGGGGTTCTCTGGGGGATTTGTATTTTGGGGGCTTGTTGTGTGTTTGCCGTCTTTGGGATTGAGGTGTGGTAGACCGGTCGCTCTCCTCTGTGGAAGATTCTGCTTCATTGACCTTCATTCAGGGCCAAGACAGAAAGAAAGAGCATACCGCTTGAATTCCAATGCACTCCTCTACACCCACTGAATTCCATTAGTGTCTTCAGACAAATCGCATCCATTAGAAGACTCAAATACACAATCATCTCATTCATTTTAAATCTATATTAAAATGGCATCTTACATTTCCTCCAAGGTTGGTTGAAAAACAAAACCAACAAAAACATGTCCAACAATGCCCTTTACTATACCTTAACACAAGTTTCTTCTTCGACCTCAGAGTTTTCCAAGAGCAAATCTTGAAGGCTTTGCTCCTCCTGATTGCCATAGTCTGTAAATAAAACGGTACAACTGCCCCTCTTCTTGTCTATGTCGCAAATTGTGGCAGCATACAGCTGGCCATCCTCTGACCAGTATGCACAGCAAGAGTCTCCAACCTGCCACTGTGGCACAACAAGTATGCACCGTTCAGTTATGTTAGATTAAGGATTAGTATAGAGTTTAGCCATAGAGGATTCATTGAGCTTTAGCATACAGTAAAACCTCCAAAACGTAGACCAAGATCAATTATTTTTATTGTGGACACACAACATTGTCTAGCTCTTGGTCTAGAATAGGTTCATGGTGGGATCTATAAAAGTTCTCGGTAAAGACTATGCTCAGGACGGTATAGTGACAGTTGGGTTGTTGGAGCTTTTATAAACAGATGTATATTGATTGACCAACCTCTTTGTCTGGGGGTGCATTACTCCTTTTCCTGCTGAGATCATTTTTGTTGCCCTTGCGCTTCTTTCCTGGGGGGTCTTTCTTGAAGGCCGGTGGGTCTTTTTCATCTTTAAGTGCAGTCTAGTAGATATTCAATTGCAAAAGGAGCGTGAATATTTGAACATAAAATCCGAATTGAGTTGTGAAGTTTGAAGTCATTCAATTCTCACTGTATCCCTTCAGGTAACGGTAACACCATACCTTGAACGTCGCGACAGCCTTATCATATGCCTTTATCAGAGCAGTGTCATCCCATATGTCAGAATCATCACTCTGAAAATGAAAGGACAAAGAAAAAACTAAATGTGCTATACCAGCTCGCGTTGTCACAAGTCAGCCCAGGTCACCATGGCCAGGTGTTCATGGATGAGACCTCTGACCGAGGATCTGATTGCATGTGGCCAAACAGTCATAACTTATATTTGACCACGACATTCACCCTCGTTTGGACTTATTATAACAGATCTATAGTTTGGGGTCCAGCATGCACATCGCAGTGTTAATAGCAATGTGAGTGTAGCCAGGCTAACACACTCCATGCTACTCTGTCACGTTAGTGTCACATCAAGGCTATAATTGGATTTCTCACCTGCGCAGCTCCACGGGCGAAAACCACGTCCTCTCTCCTGTTCGCCATCGCAAACCACGAAGCTCTTTCTCCGCCGGCGAATACGTATTTCAAAGACTTGATGAATTGCTGTTACTTCTTGATGAACAATGTGCGTCGCATCAACGATGACGTGGAGTCAACTCGCGGGCCAAATGCGTGACGTGTATATATGGCGCGTCAGTTGGCAAGGCAACGCCGAGACAGCGACGGCATCTCTTCCGGGCAGAGATCAGCGCTTTGCTTACATCGAATGCATTGTGTTTTATCGTACTTTATCCGTCGGCAGTTCGCCGTTCATGGATGAATTGTTACGATGACAGGTTCTTCCCTGGGCGCGTTGGGAGGGAAGGTCGTGTTGGCGTCCTCGAGCGACGAGGCTCAGCCGCCGCGAAACATCATCGACGGGTAAAGATCGCGTTCGTTTTCGCGTGATTTGGCAAAGTGTACACCGGTTTAATGTTGTGTAAACCGTTCGTACCGCTTTATGAATACGTTGTTTTATTTTCTCTAGCAACGCCGAGACGTTCTGGATGTCCACCGGGATGTTCCCGCAGGAGTTCATCGTCCGCCTGGCTGAGACCACGGGGATCGACCAAGTGACGATAGACAGCTATAACGGTACGCACGGTAGCTTCTTCTTCTAAATCATAAAGTGGTCAAGGCAACACAATATAGTTAAAATTCATAGACCTGAATTTTACCTGTATTTCATGAACCATCTCCAGAGTGCAAGCTCCTCTACCTTGTGTCTCTGAATAAACCACACGTGGAACATGTTCCACTCTACTAGTCATATCTAGGTCGAAACAACGATGCCATAAAGGATTCAAATTACGTTTCATCAACCTCCGAAATATAAGGTCATTGCGGTGTGTCGTCACGATGCACAAGCCCTATGGCTACCTGACATATCTTAGTGTACTACCTTCTTTGGATGTTGTTAATTTCAGAATCACCGGTTCACTGCCAGTGCCAGCAGGGTAATCATTTTAAGTGTAGATCTGTTATGTGTAAAATGGAAGCCCTAATTAGACCTAAATACATTACTATATGAGTTATGCTGTGCTATCTAACTTTGACACTTCTAAATATCCAATTACACATCAACTTCTCCCTTTGAGGAAGTTTTTAGACCTATCTGAGCAATTCCCCACAGATCCTGAGTTTCCATGCATATATAATCATATTTTCTAATCACAACACACTGATAAGACTTATTTATGCTTGGTTCTGTGAGAATGTAATATAGGATACATACTTTCCGAAGTTGTTGTTTTAAACTGCTGTTTCAAAAGATGGTGTTGTCCATCTCTAGGTGCTCAAGTGACTTTGACGTAGTGACTCTTGAGCAGGTGATGGATTGATGCCATGCACCTGCATAACAGGAGGCCTATTTTAAATAAAATACCTCATTAGGAGAATTTCTCCCCATGAAATGCTAAAATATAATGAAATATTCCATCAAATTAATGGTAAAAGGTCAAACAGTTCAGTGTCCTTCATGAATTAAAAATCAGATATTTGCTAACACAGTCTACAATTAAAGCGGGGTTGGTGACAATTAACAAGATACGAACAAGAAACTTTATAATGAGGTCAATGCAGCCGAGGTCAAAGATTGTAAAGGCTATATTTTCATGCAATCAAGGTTATCATAAATTATTGCATAATATGGTCTCTTAATCAAATTACGTATGGTCAGTCTTTCAACAATGTATCTTGTGTTTTTTCTTTTGTTCAGTTAAGACTCTGAAGATAGAAACAAACACATTGGATACCTTTCAAGACTTTCAATCTGTCGCAGAAACAGGTGAGAATAAACCACCTCGTATTGACATTATATAAGTAATATACATTTTAACCTGTCAAAGAATAGAAATGCTGCAATAATCCTTTCATTGCAGAATTTGAACAAACCGAAGGTCAACTGCAATCAAATGCTATTTCAGTAAGTGTCCTTAACACAAGTGACAGAAATGAGAGATCATAGATGTCATGGTGATGAAGCTTTTATGTCTTTCTTTCTTTCCAGCTAAAAGGAACCACTGCTTCCCATCTGCGGTTTATCATCACCTCGGGATATGATCCTTTTGTCTCAGTGCACAGGGTCAGCATTCAGACCTAGTCTTCCAGGGCCCAGCACTGGCAAGATGTCCTTTTCCAAAGTGTAAAGGGGCCAGTTCAGATATGTTTTTGTAATTGTCAATGGCATGGCCAAGTGTGTCACATTGTGTCAAGCTCTTAAGGAAATTACTTTACAGACGGTCAGTCAGTTTGGAGAACTAGCATAATACATGTTGTATGTTTTTAGTTTAATTATCTTGGAAATGTGAAATGGATTAAATCAGTTAAATCAGCCGTATCGCCTACATCTTTCTTTTAAATTGCATTTTACATATCAACTTCAATCACTTTTGATCTAGGGACTATACCTATCGCTCAATTCTTTCTGTTCTGTCTTTTGCTCCAAAATTATGGGATGCAGCTCTATCCACCACTATTCGTAATGATGTTTACCTTCCGTACAGCTGCTCTCATTAATTTCTCACTCTCGTATATGTCAGCTGCTCAAAATAAGCCATTCAGAATCAGATAAATGCTGGTATATTTATTTAAGAGAGCATACCGCATAATCTCTGTCTGACTGAGAGATGGAGATAATTAACTAATTAAGGAGGCAAGTTGAATCAGCCCATCCCCCCAACCCACCCTGTCCTCCCACCCTCTCTCTGGGGGACTTCGGAGAGGGGGGGGCAGGTGGTTTCAGAGCCAATGAGCTAGACAAAGGCACAGGTCTTGTACTCCGACACACACACACACACACACACACACACACACACACACACACACACACACACACACACACACACACACACACACACACACGATGGCAGCAGTAGCATTGGTTAGCAGCAGAGCTATGGCACCCTAAGGGACTCCCTTCCCAATTACTCAGTTGACCATGGATCAGATTGGGGAGTTGCCTTCGCTGGATCCGCCGCTACAGCTCTAGTCTAGATGCGGGGCTCCAGGAGAAACCAATAAAACAATACGAAACACACAGCTTAATAACTTACCCCATACAATGGATTTGAGCTGCAATCTAGCATGTGATTCTTGTAGTGGTTGTCGGAAACGCATAGAAAATGGATGATTTATTCTTGAGTCTTGGATAG
This sequence comes from Melanogrammus aeglefinus, assembly GCA_900291075.1. NCBI lineage: Eukaryota > Metazoa > Chordata > Actinopteri > Gadiformes > Gadidae > Melanogrammus > Melanogrammus aeglefinus. The sequence continues at coordinate 41,377 of OLKM01001716.1, forward strand.
CCTGTGAGTTAGAATATTTATTACAATGTTAGGAGTAGGAAAAAGCATGTTTTGATCAGAGCAGAGACAGTTGAATGCGTTCTGGTGTTAATGTTAATGTTCTGGTGGCTTGGGTTGGTGACTACTAAGGATCCTATTTGCGTACCAGGGGATATGTCCCGGGCCCAGTGCACGGCTAATTAATTCAGGCCCCTTTGTGCCCGCCTGTTGGCCGATCATCAAAATCCCAGCAGGGTGCGACGGCATTATTATCATGTCACTGCGGGACAGAGCCGAATCCTCACCCAATCCCTTCTGATGGTCGAGCAGCTGTTGTCCAATCACACGGAGACATCTGCTGGACCAAAACGGTGTGTGTTGAACCCAAGTGATACTGGCAAATGGAGAAAAGAAACCCAACCAAAAGCAAGATAACCCATTCGGCCCCTCATTGTTTATTATCAACCATGCTTCAAACCCTTTTATGAAATCATTCGCACGCACAGTGGCAATGACAATATGCAATAATGAGAAGTATCATCAGAACCACCGATCCTGCTGCTATTATTATTTACAGGTTTCAAAGTGGTTCAAGAATAAAACGGCATCAATGTTGCTGAAAATGAATGTTTTCCTTGAATTGATGTGTGTTGTTGTTTTGACGAGAGCCTGTGTTTAAGGCAACGAGAGTAGAAGTCATTGCTCCCATCTCTCTAACTGTCTTGTGTTAACGGCCACTTGATGCGTCTGAGTTCTGCTTGGTATTCATCCAGCATCGCCATGCTTTTATTTGAATGACTAAATGGCAGACACTGACAATGGCCCTTAATTTGATTTCAGTTTGGATTGGAGTGCTGCTGGTACATAAAGCTAAAAGCTCACAAAAGTAAGATAAGTGGTAATTAGCAAAAGCGGAAAAAAGGTGGTGTTTGTGTGCGCGCGCGTGTTTGTGTGCTGGAGTGGGCATCTGAGACCTTAGCCTGTATAAAATGTGGGGTTTGACAATTTATGCAACTGAAAACGCAACGTTGATGCATTAAAAACAGAGGTTTATTTGAGACGTTATAAATAGTGGTTACTTGCACAGTGGTGTCATAAACACTATCAAGAAGTATATCACAAAATAAACCATATTAAACAATCCATTTCGAAACACTATTCTCTGTTAAAGTTGACAGTAAGTCATTCATCTTTCTGTATGAATCACGGTGTGTTTTATCTAGCCCACTATAACATCCAGTCTTGTTTCACTGTGGAAGTGTGTTTGGAGAATACTTTTATCATCATATAAACCCAACAGGAGATTGACTTGTGCAAATGCCAAAGGAAGCCGTTTTTATCTTTACCTTCGAGTTGTACTTAAAACCAATGTTTTGGAGTCTTTTAATCTGCTTGTTTACTTCTAACTTTTAGTTATTCAGCGGTACCAGGGCCAAGAAATAATATTGCTTTTCAGCTCAAGTGCTTACGCAATGGTGTATCCAATTCTCTCTCTCTCTCTGGCTCTCTCTGGCTCTCTCTTTCTCTGTCTTTTTCTTTCTCTCTCTCTCTCTCTCTCTCTCTCTCTCTCTCTCTCTCTCTCTCTCTCTCTCTCTCTCTCTCTCTCTCTCTCTCTCTCTCTCTCTCTCTCTCTCTCTCTCTCTCTCTCTCTCTCTCTCTCTCTCTCTCTCTCTCTTTGTGCTGCAGTGATGAGCAACATAGATCACTGCATCATCTTTGCCTATAGCAACAAAGACAAGTCAAAGGTCAAGTCAACAACTCACAAACATGCCCTCTTCTCAGTGTGGACAACGCACAGTGCTTGCTGACAGAAAGGTGATCTCATATTTTCAGTATAAGAAAATGTTCAGTGTCATAATGAATTTATATTGAATCTTGGAAACAATAACATTTGAAGTGATAATATCTGAAGTGAAATTTGTGACATTCCCTTTTTGTTTTTACAGAATTACCTCAATTCTGATCACTCAACCACAGTGCAGTCATGGTATTTATTTTCATTCAGGAATTATTTAGTAATACGTGAACACACATCCAGTGTGTGGACTGTTTCTCTAGTGATAAACTCAGCCGTTTAGTGTTAGGTGGAAATCCATACATGTAGTGATCCATCCATCAAAGTGTGAGCTTTTAATATCCCTTGCTAAAAACACTATCATGTTGACAAAGTATATCAAAAAGTGAAAGAATGATGTATGTCATACCTAATACATTTTTCTATTTTATTCCAGCACTGACAGAAAGCCACTTTGTGATCGAATGTTTTAAACATTTTAAATGAAAACCTGATGGTCCTCTTCTATGTCTATCTGTTTTACTTCAGTTTCATCTAAAAAATAAATATATTACGATATACTCATGTAAACATCTATCATTGTTACTATAATATCACAACCAGTGTAGCTCTACCAAATATCTGCTGGTTAATTACAGACTTGACCAAGCGACCTTATAGACCTGTTTCATCCTGTTCATTTGTCATGCTGGCCCCAGAGTGAAGCTAGGTGATTATTGTGCTCATCATGTGTCACTGTGAGACATTAATCACATCATGGATAAATCATCAGCTGTGGCAGCTAATAAATGTTGTTTCTCATGACAAAATGATAAACGAAGAGTTACCCTTATGAAAAATACGATTACAAGGGGAACTGGCAGCCATGTTTTTCTATTGATCTCTAAACAAAAGGAATGTTAAATTTATGTTTTTTTGTTGCGTTAACCTGAATTTGAATAGTACTTTCTTTTATGGACCTGAGGACTTTGTGCTAAATAAAAAAACAGGCATTTTGTTTTCACTGTCAAACAAACGTGTTGACAGTGGAACTTCAGTAGATCAGTCGTTTGTGTCGTTGTATCTAGACTCGGTGTGTAACATCTGTTACCATACTGCATCAGTGTGACAACATCTAGGTGCCAGTGGATTAACCCCCCCCCCCCCCATGTGTCTTTCCTACCCCCCACTCCCGCCCTTGCGTCACTCCCACACACGCACGCTCCTCAGATCTCCGTGGCGATCACATCGTCGTACGTCTGCAGCCCCGAGCAGTAGGGGGCGTCTATGTCCAGCTCGGCCCTGCTCTCCAGCTCGGCGCTCAGCTCCTTCAGGATGCGCTCTAGGTCCAGGTTCTTCTTGTGCATCTGCAGGTAGTTGTTCTGCAGCTGCTTCTGGTAGCGGATCACCCTGTCCTTTTCCTTGTTCCACGTACGCCTCTCCTGCTCAAAGCTGCTGGCCAGACTCTCCCGAGACTCCACCTCCTCCCTGAGCTGCTTCTGCAGTCTCTCCACCTCTCTCTGGAGGGTGTCGGTGGAGCCTGCTCCTCCTCCTCCACATCCTCCTCCTCCTCCTCTGGTCCCCTCTGCGGCTTGCTCCAGGCTCTGCGAGCTCATTTCATTGTCTAGATTCTGGGCCTGAGCTTCGAGTTTCAAACTTTGTAATGTGCCTTTGCTCTTTGGCTGAGGCCAGATCCTGCTTCATGCCCTGGATGTCTGTCTCCAGCCGGCCCACCTTCTCCCGCAGTAAGTCCGCCTCGTTCTTCTTGCGCTGGAGTTCATTTTGGCACACCTGAAATAAAATTAATTTGAGAACGATAAATATTCATTCCCTGCTGCTCTGCGATAGACGTCAGACTATTTCTTTGCTCAATCAATACGATGCATTAGAGCTTCACTGTGCGGCAGACGCTCAGCCAAAAGCTTTTTGCGTGTTCAATTGCTATGCTTAAAACTATGTCGTCAAGCGCGGGCTGATTGCTACCTCCTGGACTTCACCACAGGTGCACTTTATACAAAGGTTTGTTGTTGGCGTTTGGGTCATCAAAGCCAGAACATGAACACAACTTTCCAACCAGAGGAAGCAGTGAACCAAGCTCACCTCCACCTCAACGGTGCGAGAATGGATCCGGTCCTTGTCTTCGCTGCTGTGTCTCTCCAGCGCCTCTATTCGGCTCTTGCTCTCCTTCAGTGCGGACTTGAGGCTCACGATCTCGTTCAGCTTGTGGTTGACGTCCGTCTGTCTGTCTCGCAGCTGCTGCTTCAACAACGAGATCTCCCCGGACTTCTGGCAAATCTGTATCATAGAAAGGAGGTTTGAGAAGAAAAGGGTGAAAAACCAAACCAAAGGAATCTGCACTGACAATTGGTATCACACACACACGCATGCTCATGCACACACACACACACACACACACACACACACACACACACACACACACACACACACACACACACACACACACACACACACACACACACACACACACACACACAAACACACGTACTCACCTCCCATTGGATCTCCTCCAGCGTGGGCGCCAGCTGTGTGTTGGTGGTCTCGTAGGACCCCAGCCTCAACTCGGCCAGTTCCTTCTCCTGGGTCAGCTTAGCGATGTCCTCCTGAAGCCTCTCCTTCTCGGCCTGTGGTGATCAGATCAAAACATCCGTTAGATTGCCTCTATAAACCGATTCTAACAGATACAGGCAGATACATTAAAACCTCGTCAGACGATAGACAACGCTTTCCCGGGAGAGTGTACTTCTCTGTAACACATCCCTCACCTCCTCTCTTACTGATTCTCTCTTAGCTCACTCAGCTGTCCTATTTCTCCTCACTCTGTTCATTAACATACTCGTGAATACACACTGAGGTGCATGCGGTCATCGATTGGTCTTGGCCCTGGGGGGGGGGTTATGGTGATGCGGGGGCTGACCTGCAGCGTGGCGACCTGCTGCTGCAGGGCCTGGTGGTTCCTGGTGGCTCTCTGGGACACCTGCCGCAGCTTGGTGGAGCAGCGCTGCTTCAGCCCTTCCATCTCGTCCACGCAGTACCGCTGCCGCTCCTCAAACAGCTGGCACGTGTTCCCCTCCTTCTCCTCAAAGCTCACCTGCACGGTGCAACAGTACGATGGATTCAGTATTCTTTTTTTTCGATATATTTTAAAAACTTAACTACTCCCTCCCACTATTTGTATTTGTATTTGTGCTTTAATGGCATGTATGTATATATATATATAAATATATACGTTGAATAACTCTGTAGCAGTGATGACCACATTCATGATAGTGGTATCATGTTAAATGCTACACTTTGTTGTTCATGTGGATATTATACATTAACAAATCTGTATGCTTGCAACTTTTCAAGTTCAACTTTGCTACTGAGGCAGTGTGTCGGTTCTGTGCTATAGGGGGTGCTATTGAGGCAGGGTGCCGTGCTATAGGGGGTGCTATTGAGGCAGGGTGCCGTGCTATAGGGGGTGCTATTGAGGCAGGGTGCCGTGCTATAGGGGGTGCTATAGGCTCTATGCACAACTCCACTACTTCCTGGATTTAGTGCTGCTCCTTTATTTCCTGTCTTACATTATTGGATAAACTGATTAATCCAGGTGTGTCTGACCATTGTGACTACTCAGACACACCTGGATTAATCAGTTTGTCCAATAATGTAAGACATGGAAATGAAGGAGCTGCACTAAATCCAGGAAGTAGTGGAGTTGTGCATAGAGCCTATAGAGGCAGGGTGCTGTGCTATAGGGGATGATATTGAGGCAGGGTGCCGTGCTATAGGGGGTGATATTGAGGCAGGGTGCCGTGCTATAGGGGGTGATATTGAGGCAGGGTGCCGTGCTATAGGGGGTGCTATTGAGGCAGGGTGCCGTGCTATAGGGGGTGCTATTGAGGCAGGATGCCGTGCTATAGGGGGTGATGTTGAGGCAGGGTGCCGGTGCTGGGCTCTACCTGCAGCTCCTGCAGCTCTGACTCCCTCTCCAGCAGCCTCTGCTCCAGGCGCTCGATCAGCAGCTCGTCCGTGTTGATGGGCGAGCGGCTGCCGGCCCCCGTCTCCGTCAGAGGGCCCGGGTCCTCCGTGGGGGGCCGCTCTCCGGAGTCGCCATTGGCCACAGCCGCTAACCCTCCGTCGTTGTATCGGGGGCCCAGGTTAGTGCCGTTCCCGCCACACCATGGGGGGACGTTGGGCGGGGCCCCCTGATTGAGGGCGTGCCCCGACAGCGAGCCGTGAACAGTGAGGAACACGGCGGGGCCCGCGGCCGTGCTGACACTGCCACTGGTGCTGTGGGTGGGAAGGCTGGACATGGAGTTACGCCCCGAGTCGGAAAGAGGGTTCCTGCAATAAATAGACAGAATTGATTAAAATCTAAATGTCAGATTTTATTTATGTGTGTGTTTGTGTTTGTGTGCGTGCATGTGTGTGTGTGTGTGCATGTGTCTGTCCGTGTGTGTGTGGGTGTGTGTCTCTGCATTTGTGTGTCCTTGTGTGCGTGTGTTTGTGTGTCCTTGTGTGCATGTGTCCTTGTGTGTGTGTGTGTGTGTGTGTGTGTGTGTGTGTGTTGTGTGTGTGTGTGTGTGTGTGTGTGTGTGTGTGTGTGTGTGTGTGTGTGTGTGTGTGTGTGTGTCTGTGTGTGTCTGTGTGTGTGTGTGTCCTGTGTGTGTGTGTGTGTGTGTGTGTGTGTGTTTGTGTGTGTGTGTGTGTGTATGTTTGTGTTCTGTACCAGCTGGCAGTGGTGAGCGAGCAATGGTGGGCAAACATTAGCGAGGCGAGAGAGCCTTATATTGGCAGTACCTGAGAAGGTATCTTGTTTGTGTCTGTGGATGTCAGGGCTCTTCGTGGTCTCCCGGGGGCAGAGAGTGTCCGGGTTGTTCTGGCCCTGGGTGGCGGACAAGCTTCTAGGAACCACCGACTCCGATGCAGTGGGATGACTATACAACTTGGCAGCGGGAGCCTGGAAGAACGAAATGATGGCCAGGTTGTGTCTGTTATTATTGTGTTTTGGAGGCTGTTTTTGACCCTGGGTTGTGGACTGTGACTGTATTGTATGGAGGGTTTCGCTTGTCGTAATTGTTGTTTTTTGTATGCAAGTGGGAGGGTGACATTGTGATTGTAGGGTCACTTAGATGCATCCTGCGTGCTGTTTGGCCGCCAGCACAGTGTGGAAAATGGCCCACCATGGATTTGATAGTATTATTTGTTTATATGGCATTTGAGTTGCGACCAAATCGCTGTATCTGGAGCCAAACATTCAGAATGGCCCTGAACTCTGACATAAAGGCTCATAATAGCTTGGAAATCCATCTCTCTGGAACAGGCTCAGTTCTCGTCTGTCAGTTTCGGCTACACGCATCCAAAATATGTGTTGTTTGTCAGCAGTGAATATAACGCCTCTTGTAGATCTGCTATATTCTGTCTTGACTGGCATTTCCCTGAAGCAGGGAAAATGGGGAATTTGAGGGTCTGTTTCGCCCTGACAGTTTGAAGAATATCGTGCATTCAACATCCTCATATCCCATTAAGGCAACAAGACATGATATAAATTTAAGCATTTATAGTATTGTGAAACCCTTTTGGGGTTTTAGGGTCCTTTAAATGGCAATATTATATCAAATATTGATAGTCTTGCACAGGCAGAGTACATGATATATAGGATGAGCAGCGTTTAAACCTGACTGAAACTAGAACCATTCATGGAAGGATATTCATCGACTCTTGTACGTGTTTGAAACAACGTGAACATTGGACAAATCTGCTGATGGACTAAGGGTGGGCGACTTTGAGAAACGGCCCAAGATGCACCAGTAAAACTCACCATGCTGTCATGGAAGACAAATCATTTAAATTCTGAATTTATACTCATGTCTCAATCCAGGCTGATGAGCTATGTCATATCCTATACACCCCTTCCCCTCCATTCCCCCCCCCCCTTCCCTGCACCCCACATTCCTCCCATATGTGTTGTCGGGCTGAAGATGAATTGCCCCCACTGTTGTATTAACAATATGAACTGCTGCAAGAGTCCAAAAGCCCAGGCCTGTGAACTCAGCATTTCTTCTCACTGACTACACGATCGGGAAATGCTATGACTTTCACACTTTTTTCCTTCCTCTCCTCCTTCTCCTCCTCACAAAGACCACCCCCCCCCCCCCCACACACACACACACACACACACACACACACACACACACACACACACACACACACACACACACACACACACACACCCCACCTCCGCTCTCCGCTCTCTCCTTTCTCTTCACCTCTTCTTTTTTTGGTTTTGTTGGCCTTTCGACTGTCCCTGTTTTTTTTCCCCGCTCTCCTGGGGAAATTATGGCCCATTGAAAAAGGGAAGCCTGGCGTTTGAGTATGCAGCTGTGTCAGAGCGATGACTTCTTAGAAGATCAATGCATTATGAGGATATTAATCTGGGAGCAGGTTATTTATCACCGGCCACGTTCAATGCTGCCGCTACCTATTTATCTCGGTCCCGAGGAAAAGTTGGAACGCAGCTACGAGGTTTGTTGTGGTGGAAAAGGCACTTTTTCTTTTATTAACGGCACCTTTTAGATTAGGCTGTTGCAACATGTCAACCACATGCACTGCAAGAATTAGCATTGTAATATATACTCATAACATCACTGGGCGGACTATATGTCAAACTGAGATGAAGCAATTTTGGTTGTACTTTCTTTCTTAACTGCATCCATACCTTAGAGAGATTAAAGAAATTTGGATTTAGGATGCATATATATATATATATATATATATATATATATATATATATATATATATATATATATAATATATATATATATATATATATATATATATATATATATATACTATGTACGTGTTATTAAAGAGCCAGTAGGGGTGAGGCATCGTACTCAGCGTGCGCCTACAGGTACACTGTGGACTCAAACACTACAACACTGACAATATATTTAATATGCCTAAAGACCCTTGTTATATAATAAGATGCTCTGTGTCATTGCTTATACATTAAAGGTTGTTGCGTGTTTGTTTATAAAGTGGGGGTGTCTGGTGTATGTCTAGACAAGGTGTTTACCCTCTCCGCCTTCTTGCCCAACACTGGCAGCAGTTTCAGTGGCTGTCTTCCTTTGGACTCCCCGCTGCCATCGTCTGTGGAGATGTGGTTGTCCATCGGTCCTACTCGCTGGTACACAGCCCTGGGTTTATGGCTTACCTACGAGGCCACCAGAGAAGACAGTATGTAAACAAAGTGTTTTTTCGTTGGAGGGCTTTGCTCAATGGACATGAGTTGTAAGTCAACAAGGGCTTTTAGTAGTGCGTCACCCCTCCCCTTATCTGAAAGTCGTCCCAATTGTCATTCTCTGAGCATAGGCCCTACGACACATACCACCTTCACCGCTCGCTCCTTTGTTCGGAGTTTGGTTTGAGATAAGATAAAGGTACGATAATAATTTATGGATCACAGATGGGGAATTCGACAGTGCTGGTTATGCGTTGCTTGTATTGACGTAGCCTCACTGTAAAGGAGATTGATTCCATAGCAGGACTTTCTCGCTACATCCTCGAGACGTCGCTACGTTCGGTGCGCTACTACTTAGTCCCTATCCATTCTTCCCCTCCGCATGAGAGGAAATCGAATTGAAAAATGGAAATGTGGTGAGGTGTGAACTGGATACAGCTACAGTGCTTCAAGCCTGACATGATGTGTCTATCCTCCTGCTGGTGTAAATATCCCCCTGTTGATAGTGAATAAGTACTATTTTCGATTTCTGTCATTCCAGGTTGAGTCGAACTACAAACCCGTACAAAAACAGAGAGAAATATCACTACATTTTAAAAACCCTCGCAGACGTGCTTCTGACATGCATATTTAATTCAGGGGGGCTCACCCCCCACCCTGCTTCCTTGAAATAACTTCATTACACAACTAACATGGCATATCTACTTGTACCATATATATATATATATATATATATATATATTATATATATATATATATATATATATATATATATATATATATATATATATATATATATATATATATATATATATATATATTTCATGCCCACCTTGATGTAGAAGAAGTCTTCGCTGCGTCCCGACCTGGAATGAGAGAGGCCTTTAGCGGGGGGGCGCGTGGACGCACACGACGAGGACCCCTGACCGAGGCCGCAGTTCAGCAGGCCCTCAGACAGCAGGCTGCGGCCCCCCGCCCTCCGGGCCGGAGGAGGCTGAAGGTGGTGCTGGGGGTGGTGCTGTTGGCTCGCCCCCTTCTTTAGCTGGGGGTCCGACGCCTGGCAGTGTTTCTCCTGGACGCTGTTCCCGTTGACGAGGCTGCTGACGCTACCCATGGTGCTGCCGGCATAGGTGGAGGCATGGGGTGGGGGCCGGCAGCGTTGTGGGAGTACTGGGGGTGATGGGGGCGGTGGGGGAGGTGGGGGTGGTGGTTTTGGGGGTAGAGGTCAGGTTATACCCACGGGAGGAGAGGACACGCTTCATGACCTCGGAGACCAGCTGCCACGGTTTTCATCTGCGTGATAAAGACATTGGAAGAAAGTAGGTTAGTAAGTCGGTAAGATGTATTTATATAGCAGTGTTCCCGAGCAATCGTCACCAAGGGTTTAACAAAGTTCAGACCACGCCTGAACGTATTGGGGACTGAAACACTGGGGGATGTTTCTCAGTAGAAAATGGGCCGGGCACATTGGTTCCCTAAGCGGTTTCTCTTGATTAGCGACATTTTATGACTCAAGGTTCCATATTATATATAAGGTCAGTTAGTATATGAGGTCAATGGTTGATGATTGCTTGATGTTTGCATACAAAATATGCAGCCACACAAGTTTTTTGTTTAATAAGTTTAACTCGGTTAACTGAGTTAAAAAATAAGAAGGATTACTTTGTGAAAATATATTTGGAACATCATGAACATGTATCAAATAGTAATATCAGAGGAGGCCGACAATAACAGGTTTATATCTCATATTTGGTAAAAAACACATTTTTTAATCTCACTTGCCCTGCAGCTCTGCAATACCTGCTTTGCTTCCCTAAGTTCTTTCCTTCATTGGGGTTAAGATGTTGTGAATATCTGTTTTTCTGTTTAAGCATGCATTCCTAAGGCAGGAGTGTACTCACACGTTAAGCAAACAGTGAGAGGAAGCCGTTGGCTCGCTGCCTGGCTTTGTGCAACTGAATTATAGCTCAGCCGTTGGTCTTGACAAATAACTCTGTAGTTGCCTTCCTCCAGACTGACTGGTAATCAGGCAACTTTACACCTACTCCACACTTGGCTCCACAAAGGCCTCACCAGGAAAGGACTGATACCACTTGCACCCTCCTTTTTCTACCTTTGGCAAAATAAAAATAATATAAAACAAATCTTATTTTTAAATCATTGTTTGGTCGACTGATTGGCAGATTGCAGTTGAGAAATATTTGTGTTGGTGTCCAAATTAGTTTGTGTGTGTGTTTGTGTGTGTGTGTGGTGCGCGCATGTGTGTGTGAAAGTGTACTTTGTGAGTGTGTATGTTTGTGTGTGTGTGTGTGTGGGGGGGGGGGGGGGGGGGGGTGTGCTGGTGTGTTTCTACTATTGTTCACAATTTTGTAACATTACATTTGGAAGAATGATTGGCGGATTGCAGTTGAGAAAAATACGTGTTGGTGTCCAATCCTTTTTCTCTGATTGTGTGTGTTGTTGTGCGTGTGGTGTGTGTCCTTTCCTTCTTCTTCACTAATCAAAAGAAGATTACTGAAGAAGAACACCCCCACCCCCACACACACACACACACATGCACGCACGCACAGACGCACGCACGCACGCACACACACACACACACACACACACACACACACACACACACACACACACACACACACACACACACACACACACACACACACACACACACACACACACACACACACACACACACACACACACACACACACACACACACACACACACCATGACAGCCTCCTCCTTCCACAGAGAACTAGGAGCCCCAGACGCTATGCCGGGGATGATCTCCAACCCACTGGGGGAAAGTCCAATGGGACAGGCCCCTCTCTCCACAGCTACCCCAGTGGCAGAGAGCTCTAAAGTAGATAATAGCACCGGGTCCCTCCCCAACCACCTGGTCCCGGGCCTGTAAGGGTTTTATAATGGGATCAGCCACAGAAAGGGCGCCGGGTCCAAAGTGCCAGCCATAATCGTACACATTTTGGCGGAAAATCACAGTTAGCCGGGAGCTAATCCATGCCTAATTGCCGTTTGCTTGGTCCTGTTAGGAGGACACGCATCCTCGTCAATGTCATCGAGTGTTTGGAATAGTTTGTGTGTGCAGCGAGACATCGAGGGAGGAGGAAAAGGCGGAGGCGGGAACTTTCTCTTGTCACTTTTCATCACTCAGAAAGAGAAGAGGATATGTCAAATAATGCTAACATGAGATAGCGAAATGTAACAAGGAACAAATACGACGAACGCCCCCCCCCCCCCCCAAAATCAGAGATGCAGCCGCTGGGGCTGAAATAACAAGATCACATACTGTATGCAACGGTTTATCCCATCTATTTATACACGGATTACACACCAGGAATTGAACCAACACCTCATTTTGCAATTCCCACCATAAGAGATGCAGTGTGCTGAAAAACTGTAAGTTCTCAACTGCTGCCTGACAGAGTTGACAAAAGCATCAAACCGTGACGAATCGGTGGAAAACCTGAAGTTATGCCGCTGTCTGCTGTCCTCAAATGATTCCCCCTCTCTCTCTGTCACAGGAGACCGGAGCTCCCCTTAAAACAATCCTCCCTCTCACTTTGACTCACTGTGATATTCACCAGCAACACCACACAGACTGCAGTGCACAGAAAACAAAAGAAGAGCCCTACTTACTGCCCGGTCCTAAGCATTCATCCCCTCTGCTGCAGTCAGAGCCCGGCTTCCACTCCTCACTAGGGGACAGCACACCGATGGAAGAAGCCTGGTGGTTCCCTGGACCGGAGTCCACGTGTGTTGGCCTGAGTGAGTGTGCGTGTGTGCGCGGCCTCTGAGTGAATGAGAGGAAGGATGTTTCACTGTCAACACAGCCAGGAGGGTCGGCTGATGCTCGCTCTTCCCCGGAGGAGGGCGGGCCTAAAGGCTTTCCTCTCGTGAGCCGGGACCCAGTTTTGCATTATAACTGACATGTAAATGCGTGTCCCCTATGTGTTTGTGTGTGTGCACACGCGTGTGTGTGTGTGTGTGTGTGTGTGTGTGTGTGTGGGTGTGGGTGTGTGCTTTAGGGAGGAGCCCAATCCCCCCAAACCCCCCCCCCCCCCTCCCAGGGGGACCAGTGTACAACATGTGCTCCCCCCAGGCCCGGCGTGTGCCGCTCAAGTGATTAACTGCGACCTACCAACAAAGGATTCTTTACACCCGCCCCCCACCACCCCTCCCCGCCCCGCCTCCCCTGCCACACCCTCCTCCCCCACTTACTATCACCCTCGCAGGCACGCCCCCACACCCTGCTCCCCTCGTTGGCTAAATGTGTAATATCCATTCATCTCCACCGCCCTCTCTCCCTCCCTCTCTCTCCCGCCCACTCCCCCCCGTCCCCCTCACTACATCCACCCATCACCCCCCTCCCTCCCCACACTCACTCTGAATAAACAACACTTTTCCTGAAGGGGGGCAGAGAGGGGAGGGGGGAGATGGTACTCTTGGCCTCTCGGTTTTTTTTGGCTCTCTTTGTCTGTTGAAGTGTGCCACTCTCTCTCTTTCCTTCTCTCTCTCTCTCTCTCTCTCTCTCTCTCTCTCTCTCTCTCTCTCTCTCTCTCTCTCTCTCTCTCTCTCTCTCTCTCTCTCTCTCTCTCTCTCTCTCTCTCTCTTCATCTCAATCCAATTCAAATCAATTGTGAACAATAAAAAGGTCAAGGTATTCAATGTTAAATACAAAATATATACGTATATAAATATCAAATATTATACTAAGTATTCAATATTTAAAAAATAAAATGTTGGATATTAGAAAAAAATCGAGTATCTATCTTTCTTTCTCTCTCTCTCTCTCTCTCTCTCTCTCTCTCTCTCTCTCTCTCTCTCTCTCTCTCTCTCTCTCTCTCTCTCTCTCTCTCTCTCTCTCTCTCTCTCTCTCTCTCTCTCTCTCTCTCTCTCTCTCTCTCTCTCTCTCTCTCTCTCTCTCTCTCTCTCTCTTCTCTCTCTCTCTCTCACTCTCTCTCTCTCTCTCTCTCTCTCTCTCTCTCTCTCTCTCTCTCTCTCTCTCTCTCTCTCTAGTGTGGACTTGTGACTACCACTTGATGTACTGTCTTCTAGCAGTGCAGGCCCGTATTTAAGTGGGAAATAAATGGCCTTTGCTTACAATGAGGGCCAATGCAGATCCTCCTCCAAAGTGAGTTACTACCGGGCGGCCCCCACACGCTTTATTTGCACTCACACATCCACGCCTGTGAGGACACACACACACACACACACACACACACACACACACACACACACACACACACACACACACACACACACACACACACACACACACACACACACACACACACACACACACACACACACACACACACACACACACACACACACACACACACACACACATTCCAAACACACACACACACACACACGCTTAAAGTTCTACATTGTGATATACAAAGAGCTTCATAAACTGTCTTTGGCATCCTGGGAGTAGCAACTGTTTGGACCAAATATAATCCAGCAATGAAGTGAAGAGAAAATGCAAGGTGCTTTGTTGCAAATTATATAGTGGCTACAAGCAGCTCTGGTTTCCAAGCCGTTGTTGACTAAAACAAGTCTAAATCACATTGGATTCTTTCTTTGCCTGAAGAGAAGGCACACATTTTTCTTTCTTTCTTTCTTATTGCAAAAAACCCTGCACAAGAAAACAGATTGAGGGGATATTTCGCCTTCTGATCACAGCACGAGCGCTATTCATTATTGATGGCGGTATAAAAATTGAATACAGATAAAATCAATTTGTGGAAAGTAAATGAAGTAATAAAATGGCCCGTGAAAATCAGGAGGTTTGCAAAACCAAGATCCCATCTCTTCTCCGAACTTGCTGCGATCGACCTGACGTCGACACACGGGATATACGGAATGTGTTTTATGAAGATTTACCATTTGTAATTTATCACGACTGAATTTAAAGAAGCGACCACGGGGCTCCAGCGCCACCGTTCTCCCCTGAAGCAGCGCTCCATCCAGAGCTGTTCTAACGTCTCTCAGCAGCACTGCCTGAGCAGCCTGTCAGTTGTGGGCTTTTGTTCCCCGATTACAGCCGTTCAGCCCCAATCCCTCTTTGTCTCTGGGCCCTGACGCTCTCCACATATGTGGCCGCTCCAACACAGCGCAGGCACGCAGTTAGTGCTGGGTCGGGACCAACAACCAACCTTCAAATGAGATATCAAGGAAAATGATAAGAACCTGCTGTACTTCTTGGGGTTTAGATTAGCGCTAAAAGGCTCTTGTATAGTTATTGTGTAGCGAGTAGGAGGCACAATGTGAGTTTGATTGTGTTTCATTTGTACTTGGGCATTATTGTATTATTTCTTAAATTGTATATACTATGAACACCCTTTTTATATGTGTGTGTGTGTGTGTGTGTGTGTGTGTGTGTGTGTGTGTGTGTGTGTGTGTGTGTGTGTGTGTGTGTGTGTGTGTGTGTGTGTGTGTGTGCGTGTGGTGAGATGT